>JAWWEQ010004965.1:0-53840 GCA_035583055.1 Torymus tubicola
ATATATGACTTGATTTTTCTCTTTTTTTTTGCAGTACAACTTTGTATGAGATGAATAATGATGTAGCGAGTTGACCGCTTTTAATTTTCTAGAAAATTGTACTATCGCATCTTACTATAATCGAGAAATATTTATTCATTTCACGTAACATTATCTAAAAATTTAAATCAGTTGATCTTATCACGATTAAAATTTTAACTTCAATTTCAAGTAAAATAATAACTAAGCAAATTTTCATTAATTTAAACTCTGGTCAACTCACTCGTGTCATATAATATATTCTCGGTGTCATGTCGACAAACATTCCTTGCAGGGTTGTTCCCTCATTCTTTTACATTCAGCCGCACTCATACCTACTTGCACATTCTCATTGTCTCCCACGCATTCTCGAAATGATTATCTAGCTTTTTATCTCATCAAATACCGAAGTTAAATACTTCCTTTCATTCTTTGTCGATCCATGCGACAACTTTGCGAATCAGTCATTTTTTTGGTAAGTAAGTTATCTTAATTATTATTTCCATTTTCAATGGAATATTCAACAGGTTGACTGATTGACGAAATTGTCGAACTGTTCAATACATGTGATGAACTACACTATGTTTTTAGAAATTTTTGCGATAATTTTTACAATTTTTCATCTAAAGCTTCGTATTATAAAATTTAATAAGGAGTAACAATGATCGTGTATAGAATTGTTCCAAACAGTGTGTCACTAAAAGAAGAATCTGTCCCATAATTATTTTATTGTTTATAGATTTAAGTTGTTCATATTTTTCGCTTTGATAAATTAAATCTATGAATTACATTTACAATTTCCAACGACGCTGCGTTAGATTGTTCTTCTTCTCGCCTAAAAATCTCTAAAAATCCGCAATTTCCGAGCTGATTTAACGCGAAGTTCATGGATCGACGACAATCTTGAATAATGAACGAGCCACGCTTGGTCGTTCAGTTTTTGATCATCATCTTGCTTAATAATTGTTATAAGTTACAGGTACCTAAAAAACTCGCGCCTCGCATTCCTCCATAAGAGTAAGAAAAGTTTTTTTCGTGTATTATACAAGCTAGGAAGTTCTACGAGATACTTCAATTTTTGTTTTTCATCGTATCGTGGATGCTTACGGATGTACGCATGAGTCTATGTGTATGTAAGTGTATGCGTGTGTGTGTCTACGTGTATGTATATGTCTGCGTACGTCAGTGTCAATTACATATCGTTCACTACTAACGTGATAAAAAGTTTATCGATACTGAAAAAACGATCGTTTGAAAATAAACGTCGCGCGCTTCTTTCGAATCCGGTATTTATTTTTATCCGCGCCTCGCAAATATATACGCTATTTTCATCGCGAGCGCAGAATTCAGATATTGTGTTTTCTTCCCCCCCATCGCGGTTCAGCTTTTCCTTTTCCCATAACCCTTAGCAATGAACGGTGGCTGCGTTGCGTACGCTTTTCCCTTTCGTTACGCCTCTCTTCCTCTCTTCTGCGATGCGTTTTCCAGCGCATATAGACGCGTATCGTAGGTTATTTTTATACTCTCCCGATCTCTTTCTTTCTCTCGCTTTTTCGCCCTCTTTTTCTCTCTTGCTAATTTTTTTTTACTTTCGTGTGACATAATCGCTTTTGTGCACATGGCTTTAGGGGAAAGAAAAAATTGCGAATATTACCTCTGCTTTGGCGACTTTCGCCGATAATCCTCTTGAAACGCTCGAGTATTCTAGATTGGCACCTTTTTTTGTCTTTAATTACTTTTTCCCATTTTTAATTCTCTTTTTACTGTTTCGTTTTGTAGTTTTTGGTCGAGGCGATACAAAAGTTCTTTCATCTCGACAAAACAAACAGATGTTTTTTTTTAATAATCTCATGGTGAATGCAACTTTAATTATTTTTCAGAGTAAATAAATATTTAGTTTTTATTATTTATTCAGCTTTGACAGTTATGGTCTTTGTCTATTTTTAACAAATAAATCTTCTATAAGATAGACATTATTGTATTTATATTGTTGTAACAATATTGAACATTTCTTAATCGAATATTGGAATATACAATTAAAAATTTTATATTTGAATGCTTCTTGTATTTCTATATCGATAAATTTATATAAATAACTTAAGAACTTTTGTATCCCTTGCTTTTTTAATTTTTTTTTTATAATTGTTAGTGCACGGGTTATTCATCAAGTTAGTTTGCGCTTTAGGATCGATCGATTTATTTATAATATCAGTCTAAGATGCATCAAGCGGGTTACTTTGCAATATAAGGAATCGGACTTGAACTTGTTTCAATTCTAAAATAATGAAGTCGGTATATTACGTTCGCTCTAAAATCTACATCTCAAATTGAGAAAATCCTATTGCAAATTTTATTATAACTCTTTGGGCGCTTGGTTTTCGATATGAAAAATGATTTGTTTGTGGATTGGCAGTAAAGGTCGAATTGTGAAAAACAAATTGCATACTATATTTTTCATTATAATTTATAGTATAGGATGTAAACGTTCTTTTAAAATTTTTCATATTGTAATAAAAAGTGTTTACATTCTTTAACAAAGATATATTGATGCTCTTTGATATAGGTGTATATATATATTCTTGAAATTTGCTATTTTATACATAATTTTTTTTTTAATTTTTCGCTTTGTAATATTTAATAAAATCTTGTATATAACGTAAAACTCATTTATTATATGCACTATTTCTTATTCAAGCGGCTAATAAACATTTCGTCGAGAAAGTTATTGTACTTTCTATAATTTATGCCATTTGCTTTTCACAACTTAATAGCCTGACAATTTGGCACTTTAATTATATTTTCATTTTCCTAACAATAGTTTTAATTCATTAATTCATATTTGTAAATTTCTTATTTACTAGTATTTTTCAAAGTCGTCTAAATTCGATCGCCAGTATCTTTTTTCTCAATGCAAATTTTAAACGCGAATTAAAAAATAAAAATAGTTTTGCACGGATAAACACAATCTGCATCATTAAACTTTTCAACGGTTTAAAATAAACTCGAAGTTGTAATTATGTGGATTGAACGGGAAACTCTTCCCTCATTATCAGCTTGTATAAATTAATATAAGTACTTCATTAAAGTAGAAAATAATTAAACGTTTGAAAGCAATTGTCAATTCGACAAATGCGTCAATCAAATTTCATGCATTTGTTGTGGCGATTCGAACGACAAAGTTCCGTCTGTTGATTTTACAAAAAGCGCCGCGACATTTGTCCTAAGAGTTTATTGAGTGCAGGATAAAATCGATCGTACAAGGATTGAATTCGTGTATATATTCTATAAAATTTATGTTTTCTTTTTATTTAAAATTTATAGAAAAGATCGGTTTTTTCGTTAATCTACAATGATATCGATTATATGAAGAAAATTTAGATTTTATATAAGTTTAGATAATAGAATTTTTTTAATTTACGCATTTAAAATGTGACTGGAATTGCAGCTTATGATTCGAAATGAGTTAAAATAGTTTCCAATAAATATCATTATGTATATAATAGTCAAAAAATCTTACAAATACTTGTCAATCCGAGGAAGAATGAAATTGCGTAAAACTCTTGATTTAAAGTCTTATAAAAGATACATAAGTTTACTCACCCAAATCGGAAAATAGTAATTTGTAAAAAGCTCAGTTTTGAAAGCTGATCTTCTAAAAAGTCATCGCCCATACAAAAAGTGAACAATTGACGCAATGAAAAACCTCGAGATGTCCATCACTCTCTCGTCCTACATATATATACCAAAAGCATTCGAAAAAGTGTGCGGCAATTCCATGAATGGCTTTTAGCTCCCGGTACGATCGACTCTATCGCACAGTGGGACTTTGCGCGCGCAAAGACGATTGAAAAAACGCTTTAAAAAGTTTCGTATATACTTTTGTGCCTGTGCAAAGTTTTCATAATTCTTGTTTTTTTTCTTCATTTTAAACGATCGGCGCTACATAATCGTATTATACAATATTTGGTCAGACGCTGTGTGTTCTCTCCACTGTGTTTGACTTTTCTCTCTCCCTTTTTCTGTCTCTCTTATTAAAAAAAGAAGAAAAAAAAACGATCGATCGAGGAACTTGTTTCGGCTCTCGTTCTTGATTTTTTCCCGTTTCCTTCCGGCTCCAGTACACTTGTCTCGTGAACTTTTCTTCCCCTTGGCGTTTACGAAGTCACACGTCACCTCCGTCTTCGGCGAGGGTCACGTTCTCTGCCTCTCTCTCTCCTCCTTCGCGTGCGTAATACGTGCGATGAGAGCGTCTGACACGGCGAGTCTCCCGCGGAGCTGCGATGTGCTTGCATGACGATGATGTGTGTATATATGTGGTGTGTGTGTGTGCGTGCGCCCTTACGCTTAAGGAGATCAGGACACGCCGTAGGCGCAGGCAGAGTTGTCGGGCGGGCTGATCTTCTCCACCGGTAGCACCGCGGCCTTCTGCCACTCGTCCCTTACCTGTTGGAAGACGAGCCGTCATTAGCAATGTAAAGCGGGAATCAGGTTTAGCCTTGCTCTCAGTAATTAATTGTTAATTGCTCGGTTATTATTGGAACCACAGTATTAATACAATTTAAGATAATACATTATACGTAAATAACCATGTGCAATAAGTTCTTGTTATTTATGTAGATGTAAAGCTTTTTTTTTATGAAATGTAGAATAAACACAAACATGAGAAAAATACTGATACATTAAAACTCTAAATATGAATTATTATTTTGTACATAAAATAAATCATTACAAATAAATCTCTTATAATTTAAAAATAACTTTTTGTTTGTTTTTAGAGGAAAACATTTTTTTTTAAATAAATGTTTTTATAATTAAGTAGCTTTTTAACTATAAAATGATTAATTTTTATTTTAAAGCATGATGTATTTTTTAACGATATTTAAAGACAAGTGTCTTAGATATGTTGACATTTATAGAGAAGCTTATTGTTTCCGCCAATAGGGTTACTCGTGCCATGACATACTCAAAAGTCATTATACATTTGCATATACTTATTAGTACCGCAAGCATTTAATCTTAGTGAGTCATAAATATTATTTTAGTAAGTAAAAATGAAACTACAAAAACCGAGCTTGCTTTTGATTTTGTAGAATTAATAAATATTTACTTCTTTCAAGTTGATAAACGTTTAAAATATAGCAACAAAAATGCATAAAAATAGTAGTAAGATGAATAACAAACCGAGGATTATTAGCTTATTTTCTTTTTTTTCGTTGGTTTTTTAATATTTTTTTTCAAAACAAAATTAAAATGTTCAGAATAATTTTAGCTTTTTAGTATTTCTTAAAAACATATCCCAAAAATTTATCCGAATCCGTGATTTGGAGACTTGAATTTTTTCTAGTGAGTTATTCAACTAATTACTACTTAATATAATATTAATTGACTTAATTAAGCATTACACTTATAGCATGTAACAAATCAATATATACTGAAAATCTTTTGAAATATATAGAAATTATAAAATGATAGAATAAATATAAATACAGTTAATATAATATGTAGAATATTTGAAATAGTTATTTTAAAAAGTAAATAGTGAAATATACCCGAATTTAGTACATTTTGTACATTATATCTAAGTGTCTTCAACATGCAATGTCGCGTTTAAAAAAGTATATAAATAAAAATTCATGGGTTGGATTAGGTTATCCCGATGTATGTATAGTTGTAATCAATAAACTGAGTATTAAAATGTTGAAAAATGGATTGCAATAAAAATATATTGTTAAAGGCAGTATACGTTGACCAGATTTCGTTTAATAGCAAAAAGATCAATTGCTGCAGTATTATCGCAAACGACGATCCCGTATCTTTTCCACCTGAAGTTTTTGATATTAAAAAAAAAAAAAAAAACGGAAACGACCCTTATATATCATCGTATTTTTATTACCTGCTCGACTTTACCAAAGACCCGTAAGAGGTTGAGGCCGGCGAGCTTTTTTATGTCCTCCTCGGTCCACGTCGGATCCTCGAGCAACGTGGCCAGCAGCTGCGGATATCGTGACACGTCCTCCAGGCCCGTTGGCGTGCTGCGGAAGCAGAAAAATCCGTGAGACCAGTGAGCCGCGTGCTCGGTGCATGAGAATTCAATCAGGGAAAGTGTCCACCGGGGCGTATTTTTTCAAATTAACTTGCACTTCGTATATATATGTATCATTCATGGAGATTAGTACATCAAAAGCCGTTATACGCGCATCAGACTTTCACGCGTAATTTCTTATACCACATATAGTTAAAAGGTATTGCAAAGTTATAACACAAAGCTTATAGAGCTTTTTTTGATAATATTGCAGGAAATATTTATAGCACAAATATGCCAATGTTTCTATTAATCGAATTTAATCAATTACAATTTACATATGCTCAGAAACTCGTTCAGTATTCGTTTATAAAGTATAAGCAGAACTCGCCACAAGAAACGTAGCTCGCATACCCGTGACTATATAAAAGCGGTCAAAGTTTACGCGCTACGTGAAAGTGCAACGAAAAGAATTTGCATCCCATTGCGAACCTTTCCCGCTAATTTGCGCACACCCTTGTCTATGCTGCCTTTCGCCTCTCTGCAGCACTAATGACAGAGCACACACAGACGATAGACGTGCATATGCAACGCGACAGATAGATAGATAGATAGAGAGAGAGAGAGAGGGGGCTTTGATAGTTACAAATTTATTCCGTCGAATCCAGCGCCGATGCCTACGTGATCGATGCCTGCCACCTTCCGTATGTGATTGATGTGTGCTGAAATGAAATAGTTTCGTTCATCATATATATATATACAGAAACTGTCATTTTCATCTACAGCTGGCTTATTCGAGCGCTTTTCCTTTTTTTTACATTTTATGTGACTGTGGCTGTTCTTTAAACAGTTTTTCTCGCTTCGATTGGAAAAGTGCGCGACGAGAGATTTGCATTTAAATCGGCGCGATGCTCTTAACGCATGGTCTAGCTTCACGATCGCCACAGCGACGAGCCTGCACTTCCGTATAATACGAATTTAAGTTGGACCGACTTTTTACGGATTATAGTTTTTTCCCTTACTGCTGATTGTCGCGTGCAGTCAAATTCGTATCAGGAAGCAGTAAAGAGAGAAAGAGGGAGTCTGTCCGTTTGCTTTTCAATGTGCTTTAATCCTTTTTCGATTATTTCAACGTAATATTCGACACTGGTTCTAAGCGAAAAAGAGTATTATAAGCTATTTTTCTTTTAATCTGGGGAAATGTTTTTATTTCTTTATTTTGAAAATTGTATTATTTTATAATAACTAACTACACACCGTTTAAAACTCAACGATAATCTATTAAATAATGAAATTTTTTTACTTACCAATCACATCTTTAATAGTTGCCGTGCTGTTACACGTTATGAAGTAAGTATAAAAAGGGACCATAGCTAGTCCACCGTTTTTTGCCTGTAACAAAAATAGAATAATGGCTATTACTTTGTGATGAAAACGAGAGAGACTTTCTCCTGTGTTTTTTATTCATAATCTTTCATAAAAATTCAAATTCGAAATTTCAATTCATGAAATTTGCAATGTTCCCAAACTTTAGGAGAATAAAAAAAAACTTTGTTCCGTATTATTTTTTAATGAAAAATTCAAACGACACATCATAAAAAAATTCTTTTAAAAAATATAACAGGAAATATGATAATAAATAGCTTTAAATAATTCAAAGGTTATATATATATATATATCATCCAATTAAAAAATTGTATACGTCTGCACTTTTTAGCCGCGTACAGAGAATGACACTCTGCCCGCATCTGCGGAAACGCCACGCGAAGGGAAATGAGAAAGGACGACGGACGCAGCCCGCGACGAGCTTGCGTTTAATAAATTTCGACGTGCACTTGTCGAATTTGATTACGTTGGCAACTATATACATATATATAACGAAGAAAATTCATAACTCGGTAACCAGGATAAAAAAGCGTATCCTCGTCTCTCTCTTTCTCTTTCTCACTGCGTAGGACAGAATTTAATTTTATCAACGTCCCCGATTCAACGTAAAATATCGTAACCCTCCCCTATATATACCCACGTGCGAGTATACGCGCTGCTTTTTTACCCCGCACCCCGACTTGACTGACGGTGCGAGAAACGCGCGCAGCGCGATGGTGCTTGAGCGCGTTGCTTATTCATAAGCTTCAATTTTCGGATTATTCAGAAATGCATGGTCATCGCATTGGCACTGCAGCGGCGGCACAGCGGTAGCGCATATATAGCAGTCGACTGGGTATGTATATACATGGGACGGGACGCATCCGCGCTCGAATAATTCCCGAGAAGCGCGTAATTAGTGCTTTTGTGAGGCCCTCGCTGCTGCGCATCAATTCGTATATATATATATACACACACACCTACACCTTTCTATACATATAGGTATCGCATCTAGCTACTGTCAACCCGGACTCGGATTCCCCGTAGATATATGTAGATGCTCTGCGCGGGAAAATGTTGCACATGTGTTCGTTTTCACTATTAATCGGCGTTATGCGCTAAAAGTGTGTAATCAGTTGCTATTGAACACGATGTTTAGGTACTCTAGGTCATCAAGTGTGCGCTTTCAATGCTTTTGTGTTTATGCAATATTTAAAAATGTCCATTTTATACTTATATATAAATTGGAGATATACAAGTGTTCAAAGACTACGTATAATATAATATAATACAAGTGAAGCTCCTATATCAAGAGTACAAAACTTCTTCGCATTTAGATACTTTTTTTAATACAAATGTATTGTGCAAAGGGTCTTATTAAGCGCTGGATTATTCGCAATCAGATTCACGCGTGAAAAATCATGGTAATGGTTGATGATGTCGTGTAGACTTGATCAATTGTCGGTGACAGGATACGGTCCCTTCCACTTTAGCGTGTATATATATATATATTTAGCAATTATTCAAGTGATTTTCCAAATTGCATCGTTGTCACATGCGAGGATCGTGCCTAGCGCCGATTTAGCGTAGACTAATGAGAATCAAGTTGCGGTGCGGATAATAGGGCGCCGAGGCCAGCTCGCGTGGGCCATGGGAAAATAACGACGCTCGATGTGATTAAGCTCGAAAATTATTATCGCTAATGGTATTTTTAGTATACGTAATAAAACTATTTGCAAAATATTGAATCAACGGTTACGAAGTATAGGTTGAAATTTTATCAATTTCTATTAAATTTAAGAAGAGAAAAAAATATTGTTATCAGAGAATTTAAGAGTTGGTATAATAAAAAACTTTAAAACACGTAAAATTTTTTTTAATTGTATAATAAGATGGCTGAAAGTACTATAATCAGCTATTGAAATAAAATATGATATTTTAAAAGTTCAACGTAAATTAATCTCGTTTCACTATACATTTTACATACAAACTTTAGAAAAGTTTCTAAAGCCAGCTCAAGTTTTAATGTAGTTGGTAATAAATTAGAGTTCAGGTATTACAAAATTTTCAAATTATTTTCTATTCGAATTTAAAATTAAATTGGATTATTATTGGTAACGTGTAATCGAAAACGAAGGTTCTCAACCTTTATATACTTTAGGGAGTTTATACGTGCGAACAAAGCAACGGCAATACATGTTGGAGATATGCAAGTAGCATTGAAATATAATATGTGGACTGAAAATTCCGAATGAACTTGCATCGTATCGGCGACCAGTGTAAAATTATTCACTGCAATATGATCGTACTTTACACACTAGGAAAATAATAATATTATCCGATTTCATTTTGTTGAAGACTTTGTGACTAGATAGATTTTTTACCTTAAAATATTATTCTAATACTCAAAAAAACCTTACCCCAAGTATATAACTGATTCAGACACAAAGGGTTATATATGGATTAAAAAAAAAGAAAACGAAAATAAATCTAAAGAATGTGATCTTTTATGTCTTTTCACAAATTAAAAATTCCGTTCTCTTCAAAGTTATGTGAGTTCCAAATTCACCATCAAAATGCAGAAGCTAGCCTAACAAATACAAAAATCGATAAGTCTGAATTACACGATGAAAGAAATTAAAAATTGTAACTCAAAAACAGAAAATAAAAACGTGCTTTTTCATAGATAAATATAGAAGCAGGTATATGAAGCTTAGAAAGTATAGCTTAAAAAGTTTTTTTTAGGTATTGTAGTTTACGTACAATAGTTAGCCTATCTTTAGCTCATCGTTTTCATCATCAAATTAATAAAAAAGTTTTGCTATTTTGCTTTTCCAGTCAATGGAAAATAGTTAACAAAAGAAGAAGTGACTTAAGAAAAAGAAAATATTTTAAAATTTAATTGAAATTATAGATCTTATAACTTTATTTCAAAATTATATGTTTTCAGCTTATTAATCTCGTTTTGTTTGTCTTCCGTATTCTTATATTAATATTTCATATTCGCCAGATAACGGCATAGTTTCTCCTTTCACAGTATTCTGTGAAACTGTTATTATTTCATTTTAGGCATGCAAGAGAATTGAGTTTAATTGTGAAGCACGTAATGAAAGCAACTTTCAGAAGATAAATGTTTCATCTAAATTGAGTTTAAAATTTTGAACAAATGTTCAAAGTTGATCTTACCCTTATATCCAAAATTTATATATATAGGTTTTATTATTTTACTATTAGGTACTTTGTAACATTAAACTTTGTTTTTACTGTTAAATTTGTGCTGAGTTCATATTTTGATACAGATATTACTGTTCTTTGAAAATCAGTATTTATAGAAAATTTCTTTTTAAATTTTAAAATAATGTATGGTAAACTAGACCGGTAATTATTTATTTGTTTGTAATTAATTCGTCATAGAACGCAGAAAAGTTTTTCGTGCTAGGCTATAGACGTAATTTTTCATTATCTAAACTACAATGGGGTACTCCAAACATTATGCGCCAAATTATATTACCTAAAGTAAAATATCTACTATTCAGTATTTGTTCAAAAGGTTTTTTAGTGTCTTAAGTTTATACAATCCTTCTCTAAAAAAATTTCAACTTTTCTCAATTAACTACACGGACGGAATTTTCCGGTAAAAATTACTGTGAAATTAACTCCAATAATTTTTACCGTGAATCAAGGTAATTTTTACTATCACGTCACGGTAAAAATTATTGGAGAGTTAGACATGATCCACGATTACCATGAATTTCACGGTAATTTTTACCGGAAAATTCTATACGTGTATGAATTTTTCAAACTCGTTATTACTCATAAATGAAAAATTTATTTATTAAACACATTTTTATTCTTTATTTATCGTTCTAACGGATTACTGATATAGCTGCGATATTTTAAACGAATTATACCTACACATACGGTATATTTGCAATAGTTAATTTTTATATCAAAACGACTGACTCAGTTATAAATGAGTTAAGCCGATCATAAAATTGTTTCATTCAATTATTAATTGATTATAATAGTCTTTAATCCGTTAATTGTGTTGCTTGCCGTGCGTACAAAAGCGTATTTAATCCGATTTGTATCTTATTTACTGGCTTTTTATCGATCGTTTATATAGCAAACATTGTTGCTTATACGCCTAAAATTTGATTAATTCATCCACATAGAAAAAAATTCCTCTTCATTTTCATTGAAAAAAATCTTTTCAAATTTTCGACATTTACAGTGCACTCTAACTAAAAGTCATCCTCCCTTCATATATGTATATATGCGAGTGGAAGCACGCAGGGCTACTGTACGCTGCTGCAACTTATATTCTCTAGCAGCGAAAATTTTCCCCCCATCCTCGTTGCCAAAGTAAAGGAAGAAGATTAGCCAATATAACGCGAGGCTCGTCGAGCGCATATATTCGCGGAACGTATTTCGCGGCGACAACCGCGCGCTAAACTTCCAGAATTTCCAAGTAGTAGTCGCGCTCTTGCGCGCAAGCGTTCCTCCTCTTCCTCCGAGTATTTCATCGCGTGGAAGGTTTGCTGGGTGTGTGTGTATACACTACACGGACACGCACCTTTTCGGCGCTCGAAGGAAAAATTGGCTGGTTGGAGATGCTGTAGCAGGGACATATTAAAAAAGTTGAACGCACGCGCGCGCGCGTTTCGAGTGCCACATGTGTGTGTGTGTGTGTATGCGCGCCCGATGTCGACGAGTTCGACGCTTCCGACAAATTGTGCGCTCGTCAGCCCCGTACCGCAAAGATCAATATTTAAATTTTCCTTTTTTCCACGCGCGCATAGTTCGTATATCTTTCGCTCCCTGTGAGCGCGCGCGCGCGTGCCACGCGTTTGTTTGCCCTGCTGTCGAAAAAGTTTGGTTTGGCCAAGCGAGCACCGTATAGCGGTGATGTGTTGCTGCAGTACGCCGCAGCGGCTGGTGGAAAATCATTTTTACGTTTCGAAAGATGTTATGCGCTGCAAAGAGAGCATGGCGAGATTTTTTTATTATTATTTTCCCAATGCAGATTCGTTTTTCAGTAGTACTTTTTCATTTCAGAGTAGGAGTGAGTGCCGAACGTCAAATATCAAAAGTATTATATTTTTTTTAATAAGAATAAAATTTATATGATTCTATGAGTGATAAATAATCGGAAAATTAGTTTTATAAAAAGGATTAAAATTATTTCAGTAAAGAGTTCATCTTTAAGTTCAACCCATATTTAAAAGAGCTCAAGCTCAACGTAAATACAAGTGAGAATCTTGACCTGTTTCACTGTACGAGCTTGACCTCTTAATGTCACCTCTGCGAAGCATAATGAATTAATATTCCTCTTCATAGTACAGTCACATTGAAATCTTACATTTCTCACTGAATGTTTCTTTTATAATTGTATGAAAAGAATAGTCATAGAATTAAAATTTTCGACAAAATATTTAATTACAGTGATCTTTTGCAGAAGCTTCAAAATTAGTATAATTACATTTCAGAATGTGTGAACGTGCTAATTTATTATTCACATCGTTTACGTATAATTATAATGAATTTTATAATATATTTATAATATATGGCATGATGATAAAGGCCCGAATTATAGCGAACATTAATAAAATATTCTCGTTTTTTTTTAATGTGATAATTCGACTTTTCCTACTTTAAATATGCATAAACGTATTTCCAATAATCAAAAGTACAAGTATAGGTATTCAATTATTACTTATTATATAGATACTATATATAAAAAATAGAAATATCGCTTATCACGAATTGTAAAAAATAATAAAGTTCATTAATAATCAAATAATTGAATTACCTACATTAAATGCTTCTCTGAAAGGAAACGCCTCTGTACTTTACGATAACCATAAAATTGTTTTGAATTGCTATTGCGAATGACGTGCAAACAAATAAAAGTATATCATGAAAAACTATTGAAATTTATTTCGTAAGTCCCGTAAAATATAGCCCACATCAACGAAACAATTCACTGGTACTGATCTTGAAGTTTTTAGCAAAAAACGCGCGCGACAAAAAAAGTACTCTCCTGCTTTCAGTACAAGACACTTTAAAAACTCATCTATTCCTTTCATCTCTCTAACTCCCCGACGCTGGCAATCCGCATCCGCAGTTTATATAAATCTTTATCTCCCGACTACCGCGCTCTCTCACCGTCGGCGGCGCCATCATTTTTCACTTTTATACATTGATCGCTCTCGAGACAAAAGCCCATCTCCGCGACTCACTCTCTCTCTCTCTCTCTCTTTCTTCGCTAGCGCCGAAAGACATTCATTGCAGCTCTCCTTCTCCATAGCGTCGGCAATCGAATCGGTCAATTCTCCTCTCGAAAGGCGCCGTAGGCAGCAGCAGCGCCGGCAACTCCCCGCGGTCGCAATCCTCTTTTCTTCCTTCACCCCTTCCCTCACTCAGCTCTGCGCGCACCAGCAGCAGCTCCTCCGCCTCCTTCGCCGCAGCCAGCCGCCTCCATTATCGATTCCTGCACTTCTCCGCGAGCAACAGCTCCAAAGCGAGATAGGACGACGCGATAAGACGCCGCCGCCGCCGCCGCCGGGAATTGGGTGCCACGCGCGCGCCCCCCTCTCCGAAATCACGGCTTCGTTTCCTGTGCGAGCAAGCGAACGAGCGAGCGGGCGCAGGTTAATTAGGACGGAAGGGGCGTCGTGATTGATAATGAATCACAATGGGCTATTATCTCCGGTGCCGAGCGCGCCGCAGCGCAGAGCAAGAGAGGCGAACGCTCGCCGTGAGCGTACGCGCGCAAGCCTCAATGAGTTAATGTAATCAATCAAGAGTCACGCGCGCGTAATGCTCTAGAGCGAAAACGGCCCCGGAAGATTCTAGCCCGAAGATATTGGAATTCCGAGAATCTTCACCTCTCGCTCTCTCTCTCACTCTTTCTCTTTGCGTGACTGCGCGCACCGCGATCTGTTTGTTTTTAGCGAGCATATAGAGCCCGAGGCTATGGCTCCGCGTGCGTGTGTGTATGTGTGCGATGTGCCTGGGAAGGAATGTGGATGCGGTCGTATGGAAATGCGAAGCCCAGCCGACGCGTCGAAGTGATGGATAGCGGGCGATTTGTCTCGATGCCCCGGCACGCGATTCACTGACTTATCGTCATTGCAAGCTGGGGATTGTTTAATCAGTTAATGATTGCTTTGCTAATAATCAGTTATCTTGGTTAGCCATTTCACAACTCGGCATGCTGAGATATAAGTCAACGATATTATTAAATACGAAATAATTAGGCCAAAAGTATATGTTTGAATTTTCGGCTATTTTAAATAAGTGCAAAAGGAACCATTATTAAAAATGGAGAATAATAGGTGATGAACTTTAGTCTCAATGCTAACCATCATAATCTAAGACTGTGATCCTAAGCTACTGTGAATTTTGTAAATATTTAAATATGCACAGTGTGAAGTTATACTTATTTAACTAAATACAATATATTTTAGCTATAAAATGTAAAGTCCTTATTCGAAGTTCAAAAAGGTATAAAAATATTAAGGCGAATCCTAAATTAGATTTTTTTGTTCGTTTGAATGAGCATTTTAATTACTCGCTAACGATTTAACAATATATATCGCGCTAAAAAAATGTTCAGCTTCAATTAAATTTATTCGTGAAAAATATCTCGTTATACGAATATCTCTCCTGAATTTCACAATAGGTGAAAAAGGGTTAGCATACAGTTGGTAATACGTCAATGACGTCTAGTACCCTCTCATCCGACCCTTTGCCGTTCTCGGCGCGCGTGTTATAGCACTAACGCTAACGTTTTTTTGATCCAGGCTCGCGCGTTTGAAATCAAGTTCCAGGCTACTTAGCATCATTATGTATAAAAACCTTTCCGCTCTTCACGCGTTAGATGCGTATAATTCGGTTACACGCCTATGTTGCGTTATATACGGGAGTTCAGCAAATTTTAAAAGCGACAGCGTAGGCGCGTGCGAATATGAGGTAGGAGAGAATAAAAAGCGAAACATTAGCCGTTGCGCGAAAAAGTATCAAGCCAAAAGTGGTGCGCGTTTAGTCGGCGAATCTCGCCGTAAACAACTCGGTTGCTGGCGGCAGCAGCAGCAGCAGCTACTTGGTTTAGCATGCACATAGGGTAGTGGCAGCAATGAAATCTGAAAAAGTCGGGGAGTAAAAGAGAGAAAGAGAGGGAACGAGAGAACCATTAAAACCGTTCACGATTACGTAGGAGCGTTGCATTTGTCAGTATTATACGCGCCGTGTGTGCGCATGTGTGGCAGCTGCCGCAGCATTTCATATTTCGCGTGAACTAAGAGTGGGAGGGAGAAAAAACGCGTCTCTCTCTCTCCCTCTTTCTCCCTCTCTTGCTTCGTGTCTGAGTTTACGAGTGCAAAAGTTGTTCGAACGCACAAAAACTGAAAGGGTTAAATCATATCACTGACTGGACAGAAACGACCTTTCGACGAACTTTGATTTCCAAAAATTTCGACGCTTTTTTGCTAACGATAAGCGCGGGAATATTTGTTTTTTTTTGGTGTTTCGCAAACGAGGACGTTTACATCGTTAGTAGGTAGAAAAAAAAGGAATAAGAGGATTTGTGTTGGATTTTCAATGCGGCAACTACAGACAGGATATTATTGGTAACGAGAATAGTTGTGCGGAACTGTGAAATGGTAAATAAGGGCTCAAAAGTTATAAAATATAGATGAATATTGATAATTGACTAACGAAATGATTAACTATCCTTGTTTGAACAATCAGTAGCAAATTATGTAAACCGTACATCGCTAGATATAGAAAAGAGAAAAGAAAGAGAGCAAATATTACAAAAATGAAGTTGCTTTAAAAACCTACACGGAAAAAATCAGTAGATTTTACCGTTTTTCGAAAGCTAAATCAACAGTTTCGTTCAAATGCTAAAATAGCGCTTCTAATTAGTAGAATTAGCTTTCTTTTAGAGCAAAAACTGCAGTTTATTCAAATTCTAAAACCAATCTTACTTTTATGAAAAGTAAATTCTATAGATTTTAAAAGTCGTTTCTACTCTTACTTGCAAAAAAGAATTCAAAATCGTTTTTAGGTTACAAAACAAAAGAAAATCAATAAAAACTCAAATTCATTAGGATACTTTTATTTTCCCGCGAGACGAAGAGAATAAGCTTTACCCTACGAAAATAGGTTGATTCGTTTCGAAGATATGAAGAATTGAAATACACACACACACACACACACACACACACATTCATAGATACGAAAACAAAAATTATCAAAATCAAATAATATACACATATATCACCTTAAAACATGTTTTTGAACATTTTTTTTTCGAAATTTTTTTTCACCGTTACAAAGCTTCCTATATGAAGCAATTAACTTTCTATTATTATGTTAAAATAACTGTTTAAACCGTAGAATCTACTGATTTTTTTCGTGTATAAGTATATCGAAAGTCTACTTATTGTTAATATAAAAAAAATGTTTACTCAAACGTTTGTTAAATTTTAATATTTTGAATTGCGGTTACTAGAAGTTTCAAATTCCAGAAGAGTAAAGATTGAAAATATTCCAACTTTAAACTTAGGTATAGCTCAATACAATAAATATCAAAAATATTTATCGTGAAATGGATAAAGATCAAATATCTATATCAAAAACATTTCCTGGAATAACGATTGTGAGGGATTTCATGTCAACTGTTTTAACTTGACGAAAAATAATGCTTACTCCTAGAGGAAGATTTTCTTGTGGCAGGTTTGCCAGATAAAGTTTTTTTTGCAAGTCTGATACCGAAAGTAATAAAACGCATGTCTAAGCTTGTTGAGTTTTTTATCGATAAATGTTTATTAGTCTATCTTTATACTATTATTATATTTAAATATTTCATAAATGTAATAGCTGAGGTTATTTTCTTTATATATCGAAATAAGAAAAAATTAAATCAATAACAATCAATACAACTTTTTTTGTACAACTTCCTGTAGAAAGTTTTGTCCAACTTATTTACTAAAGTCAAATGAGAAAGTATATTCCAAAACTTTGTATGTTACTATTAAAAATAAGTATTCAAGTAGTTTAATTTTTAAACTGTAAAACATTGCCACATTGTGTATATTCTCGCAGATATGAGAGCAAAAATATCGTGGCTAAACGCTGGTTATAAGCACACTTTAATTCAGCACTTTGCATGCCAGAACAAAATTCAAGCCTCTCACGCACCTCTAAACAAAGACTCTGAAAGTAAAACTGAAGAGCCACAGAGATGCAGTAGAAAAACTGAAACTTTAGTCAGGCGCAAAATAGGAACAGGGAGAAAGGAAGGGAAAACGCAAGCAAGCAGCAAGTCGCAAGTTTTCTAAGTGCTGTAGTTTCGGAAAACTAGCAAAATAGAGAAATAGTGCGAGAGAGGAAGAGAGAGAGAGAGAGAGAGAGAGAGGAGAGAAAGAAGAGAAGAAAAGAGAATGAGGAGAGACAGATACATATTGGTTTATTTACATTTTATATATCGTCAGGATGTATAGGCTTTCGCAAGTTTTTCGACAGCGACTGGTATATAGATATGCATCGATTTTTCGTAAATATGTAGCCTAGACCACAAGTTCAATCCAAATTAAACAAGTGGCCAGGGACGGTGGAATACAAGAAGCGCGCCACTTTTTTTAGAGAGAGAGAGAACGAGAGACTGCCGCTGTTGGTCTGTTTGCTCGTGTTATTTAAAAGTCCGACGCTCTCTCTACGCGAATGAAAAAGGTGATTGATTGATTTTTCGACATTGTAACGCGAATTTCGCGCGAAAGCTCGGATCGTGCCCAAACGCATTGTCTGTGTGTGTGTGTATGTTTTTTTTTCCTAGTTTTAAGAGCCAACTTTTCAAACGAAACGCCGATCGCGCGCGAGTGACATAGGATCGTTGCACGTATGTATAGCTAGAAAATCATAAATTTTTTAGGCGTTTTTAAAAGTTTGGATTTTTTATTATGCTGTACTGTGTATACGTTGCGAGCGCGTACACGAGGAGAAATATTATTTTTTTCAGAGCAACGACAGTAGGTTCGTCCAAACAAAAAAAAGTTGTTAATTACAGTTTTTCCGGAATTCAATGCAAAAGTGTTGCCACAAAATGTATTTTCATAACAAAGTATAATGCGATAAAAAAAATTCTCGCCATAGCTAAAATAATAATTTTGCAATTAAAAGATTCGTTATTTGATGAAATAGTACACTGGGTAAAGAAACGAAACTAGTATTTGAAAGATTTTCAAAAGTCTATAGATTAGAGAGACTATAGCATTCGCCAGTCATACATACGAATGGTACAGGGCGAGTCGCTGAATCACGCGACGCGCTTGTTTACGGGCCCCACGTTCACCGCGCTGTCGGTGTATCGCTTTTAAAGCGCGAGAAAATCGAGTCAGTTTCAATTAAGTTGCCATTAAAATAAGTGAGGTTGGACTCCCCAAAGAAAGTCCCCGTAGGGAAGTAGCGGCACTGCTGCTACCGCTGGACTCCAATGATCTCTAAGCTAGCTGCGGCGGCGGCGGTGGCGACGATGGTATAGCGACGAGTTTCCCAGGCAGCTCACGTCGGTTTTGTTCGTCTTCCCTTTCCGTGTTTGCCGCCGTGTAACGGCCGGCCAAATAATTGGAGACAGGGGCCGGCTGCCGAGCGAATCTTTTTAATTAAATTTAACATTTTTCGCGCATCGCCTTAATTAAAAAATTTTGTAATGAGTCCATTTGGAATTTCAATTCCTGTGCGTTAAGGGGTCGGTGGTAGAGAGTAGAGGGGAGAAGGAAAGAGAGAGAGAGAGAGAGAGAGAGAGAGAGAGAGAGAGAGAGCAGGACGGTTGCTCGGGTTCGCAGGCTTTAGCGTAATGAAATGCCCTCAGTCAGTTATTGCGATTTTCGCTGTCTGTCGGCTTTATAGGAGGAAAGAGTTTTCAATTTAATGTTGAAAGTAAGGTAACGCGGAATTTTTATTTTTTGTGACTTCTCAAAGCTTTCCCTGTGAATCAAGCCTACTTGCGATTATATGAATATTTTGTTAAAATATGATAATTTAATTAACTACTTATTTTAAGGCGTAGAACTTGTTGGAAGATCTAATTGTTCAAAAGTATTTTTAAATATAAAGTCGAGCAAAATGCCCATGTATTAAGCATTGTTTAGCAAATTCAAACAATCCATTTCCAACGAGCTGAAACAAAGTAAAACTTCTTTGATATTTACCGGTATAAAAAGGTATTTAACGTTTCAACGAATTCGTTTACTTTTATCTCTTTCATTTCCACTAATTCTTCCTGTAGTTTTACTCTGTCAAAGAAAAACACGAGACTGTAAGAACTCGATAAATAAAAGCGCAACAAACTTTGAACAAGTAAAAACTTTTTGTGACTCGTAATTAAGATTTATAAAGACAATGGAAAGTACCTGTGTAGTACTTCATTTTTACAAATATAATTTTTACAAATAAGTTGAAACTTTGTTCAGTTTTTATTAACAGGATTTAAATTTATTTAATCATCACATTTTATTCTGATTAAAGTATTATAATTACTTTATGATCTTATTTTAGCACCGAAGAGATTTTTTTTCTATTTATAACGCAAAACCTCTTAAGTACTTTTCAACGATGAATTCACTTGAAATATTCGAACGTCCCTTTTAGTAAGGTAATAAGTTGGATTTTAATATTACCTTTTAAAGTATATTAATTATTGATATTACGACAATTTTATTATTAGATATTGAACGAAGCTACGAATGAAACAAATACTCTAATTATGTTATGCATATTTTACGAATAATCTGCTAAATTTTAAAACATATTTGCTTATTATAATCAGAAAGTATGAAAAAATTTTGTAAGTGAAATTTTTTTTTATGTATATATAAAAATAAACTCCAATTAATAGTTTGCTAGAATAAGAAACAAGTTACAGTTTCACATTTTAGTATTATGTAGCCTGTATATCGCAATTCGATTAAAACTTGTGTTTCAAAAGCTTTGAATACTGCGAGGCTGTAACCGCAGCATGTCATAACAATGACTTTTCCAATAAATAATATTTCAAAATTTCACGTGATAATGGCACCGCGACAAAGGTATGATTTTATTTCGCATAAAATTATTTTATTTCAGTGACAAAAGTATCGAGTTTTTCTGTTCTGTACCGCAATCGCGTTCTCCTCGATATCTATACAAGCTCTTTTTCACAAAGACATTAATAACGTGAAAATATAACGCGATTCGCCTATACGCGTGCGTGAGTATACGCGATATTGAAAGAGATTGCGTTGCGCCGCATTCTAAAAAATGTATATGGGTTTTATTAAAAAATTTTTTCCATTTATTCATTTATCTAAACAAACACGTTACATTTTCCGACTTCGGACGTCGCGACGCTTCATACATATTTCAAAAGTCTACGCCGGCTTTTCAAAAAGTCAAACACTGGTGCGAGAGCGCGCGCGAAGCACATAAATCACGCGTTAAACAAACAATTTGATAGAAAAAAAAATATATCCGAGAAATGGAAAGGGAAGAGAGATAGAGAGAAAGAGAGTGAGTGAGAGAGCGAACAAAAAATTGCGGAATAACGGAACGAGGGCAGCGGGCGCGGAATTCGCGCCCCAAAAAACATCATTCGGAAAGTGAAGGCAAACAGTAACGAGAATAGAAAAGTACGTGACGCGTCCGGCTAAATTCCCATTCGACTCTCTCTCCCTCCCTTTACGCACGCACGCACGTGCCCTCTATACATATATCGTATATAACAGCATAAAGCCCTTACACGAGTGAGAGGGAGGTGCTGAGGATTCCATTAAGCGCTCGGCGATATAGGATTCGCCCATTTTTTTCTACGCTCTCTCTCTCCCTCTCCTCTTGCATTCGCTTTTTTTTATTTTTCACCCGTCGGCCTTTTTCCCTTTTCCTCTCTGCTCCGTTCTTTTTTTCACCTCTCGCTCCGGTTTTCAACGCCGAGAGCTTTTCTCTCTCTCTCTCACTCACTCGCTGCCGCTCACTCGGCCCTTTTTTGCGCTTTTTGTGCGCACGGGGTCGCTCTTTCTTCGCGGCTGGTGTAACTCATTTTCTCGTTCATGCTTTAATTTTGTCTTTCCCCTCGCTCGCTCGCTCGCTCGCTCTCGTACAAACGGCCCACCCTTCGTACTGTGTGTGTACAAGCGTGCGATGCGTCGATAGGACGGTTTGTGAACGGCGATGCGAGAGCTTTTTCCATTTCTCTATTACCTTTGCTCATCGTATATACCTACTTTCTCTTTACATCTGTATAATTGGTTGTAAGCTCGTACACAAAATGACATTGAAATTTTCCTTTTAACACTCGAATAATTACTGTACTATTTTTCATACAATTATGAAGTATTATTATACCATGTTCGAATTATGATTTTCTCTCGAAAGATTGAAAGCTTTAGATGTATACGCGCGAGTATAACGAGCCGGTGTTAATCTCCTTATTAATAATGATTATAAAAACCAGCTAAAAAGAACTCTTTCATCAAAGCCTTTCACGACAACTAGATTTCGCAAATGGACTACTACGACTATATCTGGGCGCAGAGTAAATCTCACTCGTCGAGATTATCGGCGAGTGATAGTGTAGTGGGTGAACATCTTACTTCACCTCAAACATGCCGCAACTTCAAAGCTATTTTTTTTCACACACGCGGTTTTCCCTCACTGCCGTTTCTTCTTCTAGCCGCTCTTTCTCTCTCTCTCTTTTCCTCTCACATCAGTCGCCGCCGCACGGTCGCCAGAGTCTCGCCCGTATTCCGTTTCACCCCTTTTCTCACTGCCGCACTCTCTCTCTCTCTCTCTCTCTCTCTCCCTCTTTCTCTCTCTTACTCGTTTTTTCTCCGATTCCACAGCGAACGGCTTTTTTCCATTCCCGGATTCACGTAGCCTGCCACTGGATTCATGGACTTCCATTTGCTAATTGACCCCGAGTCGTCGAATCTTACTTTTCCACGCGATGCATCCTCGTGTGTATGTATATATATATATATATTTAGGTATATATATATGTATACATACCTTCCCTATGTAGGTTTCTATCTATCTCGTGAGTTTCTGTCTTTTCTCACTCGCTATCTCGCTCGCTCTCTCGTGTGCGGGTAGAGCTGGTGTCTATGTTTATTCAGCGGGTGTTTTTCTGCGCCCTGCATGCTTTCTAAGTCTAAAACGCGGCTGGATTAATTAAAGAAAAACAGAAAATCGAGGCAGACGACCGCGTAGAAAAAACGCCGAGGGGAGAGTTCAAGGCGAACTTCCTTGGAAAATGTATATGCAGAGACGTGCGTGTGCGCGCGTGTAATGCCGATGAGTGGAAGGAGAGAGAGAGAGAGAGAGAGAGAGAGAGGATTCATCGGCAAAGAGACGAGATATCTTTTGCGCGCCTGCTCCTTTAGCTTTTTTTTCTCGGTTTTATTTTATATCAGAAATACAGGATATTTGGCTTGGAGAATGTCGAACTTTGCTTCCTCCTACAGGAAGCTTTGTGATAGTAAAAAAAAGTTTCTGAGATAATGTGTTAGGAATGTTATTCAGCAAATTTGGAATTGGCATACACTATTTTTAGAAAATGTCCATATAGATGTGTGTGTATGTATGTCCGTATACGCTGATATCTCATGATCTACTCGACCGATTTTAACGAGAGTGATCATTTTTTTAGATTTTGCTTCCACGGTTGGGATCAATATTCTATTTTTGTAAAATTAATTTGTTTTTCTTTTCATAGTAATTTTTTATTTTTCAAAATTTTTATTTTCGGTTTTTTTAATATTTAGACCAAATATTGTTTATATATTATGAATTCCCTGTATGTAGGATAAAATTCTCTACAATAAAAAAAATTCGATAGCTATATTTCGTCATAAGTATTTCGAAGTAATTATATTATTAATAATTAAGTACTATAACTTAATTTTTAGGTTTTTTTATTTATTATTTTTTGAGAAAAAAAATAATTTATATAAAAAGTGATTTTTTTTGTCGTTGCATAACTACAGTACAACTGACTAATGACTTTGATATTCTTTATAGGTGTAGATTTTGTATACGAATCGAAACAGTTCTTTGGGAAAAAGGATTGATCTATAAATTTCGGAGATATATGAGGTTAAAATTTTTTTTACTTTTTTTTTAAATAGTAATTTCTCAAAAACGACTCTATATATCTGAATGGGATATATAGCAGTCGAAAGAGAATTAAATTACCTATATTTTCTAAAAAAAATAATTTTCTAGCTATTATGGTTCTTTTGTTATTAACAAAAACGTAAAAATTGAAAAATGATAAAAATGAGTTTTGTGTGTTCAACCATCACGAAAGTAACATTGTTTTTTTCGCTTCAAAATTCATTGTAGAGGTAGATTATTGATAGTTCTCGGCCGAGTTCTTTTGGCAAAATGATAGGTTCATAAATTTCAGAGAATTTTTCTAGACCTGTTCTATTTTATATTCTATGTGTTATTAAGTTTTAAATGTATGCATACGCGTCTTTTAAATTCTGTGTTCACATCAAAATATCGTTTCATTATAACGGCGTAGGAAAGAAATTCTTAAGCTTCGTGTGGCCGCGCACTAAACGCAGACAGATTAAGCGCGCGCGTTCGCGTAGTTCCGGCCAAATCACTGGTTATGAAATTCTGGTTGAAACCAAATTCCATTGTAGTAATATTGCATTGTAGTGAAATTTCACTCCTCGCATCAATGAAACATACATTATCGATTTAATGATGCAGACGCGCGCCATATTACTGCTGATCTAATATTCACATTCCGTCAAGTTAAATTGTGCCCTACGATGCGATGTGTCACCTAGTGCTCTCTCTCTCTCTCTCTCTCTCTCTCTCTCTCGCGGCTGTGTGATTAATTAAGATAGAAAAATTAACTCGCTGTAGAATGATAGTACATATAGCCGATTCATCATGCCGAAGCCCTTTGCTTTTCTCTTTCTCTCTTTCTTTTGCTGCCGCAGCGAATCGTCATAAACGCGTGTAAAAACGCGCGACGTGAGTTATGATTATCGCGCTGCATTAAAGTTGATTAATGCATCTGCATCGGCCCGGGGCGATGGACAGCGGTAACCCAGAAAAGAGAAATAGAGTGTGTGTGTGTGAGAGAGAGAGAGAGAAAGTTTGATCATCTCTCGGTTAGACGCCGCGCCACGTATATTTCCAGCCCCGTGAGGGATAAAAATTATGCGCGCGAGGGGAGCAGCGGAAGGAGAGATAATATCGGGACGACTTGAAAAATACATGTAATGAACCCCTGGAGTAAAACTGAACGCGCTGGCAACGAGGTGGTGCTACATCGGTGGAACGGCAAATCTGAGAATCGGAAATAATTCGTAAGTGGCGAGTGAGCATAAGAAGAGGAGGGTAGTAAGTGCCTGGCAATTTCTGCACCCGATAAGCTCGACGAAAAAAAAAATTAGAGAAGCTGTACAAGCGCGTTCGCATCGATTACCGGGGTGCATATGTTAGGAGCGAGATCGTTACATTATATTTCTTTATTGGTTATTGGCTATTTACCATATCGTTAGAGCTTATTTATTTTAAGAGTTTTATGAAACTTTCTACGTGCGATGGGATGATTTGGTGAATTTCAATAAGGTACATTATGTATTGATCTGTGTATTATACTTGAGGGGAGTTAGGTATTTGAATATTTATATGAGTAGTTTTGAATTGTTATGTGTGTTGAATTATGACTACTTATTTATCGCATGTAATGATGATTACACATTACTGTTATTTGAAGAAGCTCATATTCCGATGAAATCAAATTGAATAAAGAAGAAAGAACAAATAACTATAATGGCTAATCTTGCTATGTTCAGTAAACTGTAAACTAGTCATTACGTGCTGAGTTATCATATGTTCCGTTTCGTACGTTCTGAAACACTGAGAGACGCGTGCCGGTGATGATTATTTAAGCTAAATAATTACTCTTTTATATATGCTGAACAAATACATGTACAACAAAGTTTAAAAATTTATTAAATCACATTTAAAATTAGAAAAAAATGTAAGATGTACCGTAAAATATAGAAAGTTTATCTTTTGCTAAGCTAGGAAAACATCTCGTAATTTTTGACGTTATCTTTATAATTTATATTCTTCACACGACGAGATAAACTATGATTTATTTTTGGTTACGTTACTTTTCGTGTGACGTATACAGTAATATATGTAAAGAAAGCCTATTGTAGTATGTATTAATATACAAGATTTATTTTACCGAGCAAAATATAATAATCCGTAGATACTTTTCATACCCAGTAAGAATTCCGGAAATGAAAAAAAATCGTCTTAACTTTAATCCATCATCAATAAATTAAAAAGTATAATGAACATCAAGATAACTCTCCAGTGTCGACAATACTCGTACAAAAAAGAAAATAAACAACTTTTATCTACACCGCTTTATCCCATTCCTCAGTCCTTATGCAAAGAAAACTTTTAATTTTATAAAATGAAAATTATTTTCATCTGACCAGCGGCGTATCGTGGAGCTTGCGCTCAAAAATTTATTTACCTAAAGAGTTTATTCGTTTGAAAGGAGGTCATTTTTCTCTCATGCTCTTTGTGCTGAAAGCCAGAGAGCGCGGGTAATAAAAGTGTTTTAAGCCAACAGAAAGAAACGCTAACAAGATTACGACGGCGTGGGCGCCCGCCCACTCTGGATTAAAGGGACCAAAGGTGAGAAACGAGGCAGATGTATAAAAGTGATATAGACAGAGAGAGAGAGAAAGTGAGCGCGCGCACGCGCTATCATTAAAGTAGAGAGAGAGGAGGCGAAAAAGAGAGATAGAGAGCGAAATAGAGTTAGAAATGCGGAATTACGCTCAAACGCTCAAGATAATTTCTCGAAAGTGGATAACGCGAGTGTTCAAAGGAACCGGGCCATATAAATAGAAGAATAAAGCCACACGTGAGAAGCCGAGAAGAGGGGGTGGGATGGGTGGAGGGGTGAAACGATGTTTTAACAGCAAATATTCGCAGTGCGCGCGCGTGCGTCTGTTGAGAGGACGTAGCGGATCGCTTTAATTGAAAATTACGGCTTTAGAGGAGTTGAAAATTCAGGCACGGACATAGCTGCGATTATGTATATTTGCAGTGTGGCTCCGGATTTACTCTATCTCTCTTTCTCTCTCTCTCTCACGCGCGCGCTGCGCTACCACCAACGCCGCAGCGCCACGGAGATAAGGTGGTTACGCTGATGAGAGTGAAAGAGCGGACAAGCAAGACTGAGAGCGAAATGCTACAGCGGCCATAATGGCAAACTTTTTTAATGCTTTCAGAGCCATTAAAAATTCTGATAATCCTACCTTTACCTTTTTTTTTCATTACCCTCCCTTTCGACTGCGCGATTGAATCTTTAAACCGCGTGGTATTATTACCTTCGCCGCTTAAGTTCTAATTGTATGAAGCGAATCGTTTCTTTAATATTTCTTTTCATGATTTTTCTTAGGCTCTTGCGTATTTTCTTTTCTCGCTAATAGACCGAATTGAAAAAGTTGATTGAAAGGAAACCTTCTCCGTTGTAATATCAAGCTGATTTTCATTAGCTATGTCCGATGATATCTTTTTTCTCCTATTAAAACATCTGCGTATTTTAATGAAAATATTTTCCAGTACCTCAGGGATCTTTAACGTTCGTCTCGAAAGATTATCTTTCCTTTGTATATTATATAAACGTCTCTATCAACAGCACTAATATTCGTTTCAATAATTTTATCATCAAATAATTCATATAGAACGTAACACAATAAAAGCCCAAAGACTATATATATGTTTACGAAGAAATCGCTATAGAAAAGTAAACAATTCCATTTTGGCAGACGTCCGTAATTTTTCGCTCGCTTAATTCTCCAGCCGGTGCTAAATGATTCAGCGGCCGTATACAGCACTTGGCGATAGTGCAAAAATAAAGGCGCAGTAGTCGAGAGCAGGGCCAAGAGAAGCGATGCAGGCGTGCCGCTCGCGAGTTGCACCTTTGCATTCGAAACATTTCACTCGGGAGGTATATCCGCTACCTCACACATATACCTACAGCGTAATGCTTTGGCCCGAGAAGGTGTAGATAAGATATAGATAGATAGATAGAGAGAGAAGCCAACAACTCACCAGATTTCTGAGCACGTCGTCCGGCACGTTTCTGCTGGAATTGCAGAGGGCCCGAGCGGCGCTGTGCGAGAAAATCACCGGCGCCTTCGTCGTCGCCAGGGCCGCGTTCATCGTCCGCGTCGAGACGTGCGACAGATCCACCAGCATGCCCAGTCTATTCAGCTCTCGCACGACGGCCTGCAAAATCACATATCCACGTATAGGTATATTATACGAAGTGTCGAATCAGTATGTGTTGTACATCGGAACTCTTTACGGCTGAGTAGAGATTTTTCTATTTCTTTTTTTCAGGTAACGTAAGGGATAGTGCGTGTTTGTCATGAGGCGCTTGGTATATACTTTGTAGAGTATAACGTTCGTGCATAGGCTATGCAAAGGAGGAAAATGTGGGGGACACGCGCACGTTGATGCGCTTATGCTGCCTTTGCTTCACGCTCAAAGGGAAAGTTCTCCAAGGCGCGCGAGCACAAGCTTCTAGATCCCCTTGAATTTTGCCGCTTTGTACGAGGTAGGTGATACATTCTAAAGTGTAGTGTACTTAAAGAAATAGACGTGCTTGTACGTGTAGGTATGGTGCGATGGGTTGTCAAGAGATTGGGAGAGTAACAAAAGCATGCAGTGTGATTGGAATGAGGATGTTAGCGATGTGACCTTGTTTTGGATGTTGAAGAATATAAACTGTTAAAAGTATATTAAATTTTTCATTCTTTGTGCTTTGAATATCTTTTACAGATGCATTAAAAAAGTGAAATACAGTGCACTCTACTGATGTTAAATACATTCATTGTCATGCTAATGTACCTTAATTTGCTTTAATTTACCAATTGCATTTTGCATTAAATTTAAATTACACATGTAGTTGAGAAGTGAATTAATATTCATAGGTTTTTTATACCGTAGTTATCAGAATTATTAAAAATATATAAGAAGATTAAATTGCTAGCGGGAAAGTTGTCAAAGTGATTAATTATTTAACCTTGTTTTCAATACGTGAAAGTAGTATAAGTAAAGTATGATCAGACATTAATGTTAAATTAACCTTTTACATAGAATTTCCATCTAGTAAAAATTCCTTACGATTTTTAAACATTTTTATTTCCTTCCTAACAGATTTTGCAGGTTGTATATAGTTTTAATTTAAAAAATAATTAAATATATATCATTTAAAATACATTCATTATTAAACAGTCTTTATACGAGCCAAAAATAGTTAAGTAAGCTAGTCGAATCATCATTTCTATATCGAAAAAGTGTGCTAAATTTTTGACAAACAAATTACATGAGCCTACCAGACAATACTATGGACAAAACGCTACTTTACACATTTTTATTGAACTTCCAAACTATTTGTGTGCATGAGTTATATTATTCCTTTTATTTTTGACTACTCTTATGAGTATCGCCATGTCTCAATATTTTTTGTGTCAAACATACAGCACACTCTTTCGATATAGAAGCTTATAAACTAGTAAGAAGTATATTTGAGTATTTTTGGTTCATCTAAAGATCGTTTGGCGATTAGTTTATTTTAGATAATCTCTGTTAAAAATTTTCTATTAAGAAAGCTGATACTATTAATTAATGCATTTGTATGATATATACTTGGTTAATACAATTATAATGTGAGTTATAATATCATTCATTCCCAAGTACATGAATTTTTTGCTGCGCTTATACATAAATCACTCTAGATTAATGAATTTCAAATTCAATTTTTAATTCCATTATGCAAAACAGTAAATCTCTTTTTGTTACTATTTCATTGTTAAAAAATAATATCCTGATATTAAAATTGATTTTCATAAAACAGAGATACATACTATCCAATAATAAAAATAGAAGTAGCTTTCAATTCGAATTCCAGGTACTTTAGGACCATCACAAAAAAAAAATCATTCTTTAAAGAATTTCTAACGTGCTTTTTTAACCAGCAAGAGCTTATTGCCCTTACTCTCGGCCAAATTATATTATTACAAAAACCAATTTAATCCGGTTAGTAAAATAGACTTGCTCCGGCGCCGGTAGCGCGAGCAAATAAAAAACAATGGAAAGAAGCTTTAGAAGAATTATACTTAACAGTCGTCCTGAATCGCGCGTGCGCTCTCGCCAATACGAATTTCCCGTATAGGTATTTTCCCAAAGCCGCATTTTTTACAAGTTAATCCAGCATCTCCCTTTTATTTCTCCTCTCCGCTCGCCCCTCACACTCTCTCTCTCTCTCACTCTCTCTTCCTTTTCATCCCTCTCTAACCACAGTCAATGGCAAGCAGCGACGTCGACGCCGGCGCCGAATCAAAGCAGCCAAAGTAAATACTGCAAAGCATCTTGGTAGTAGGGGGGATTTGCTTCGCTGCCGCTACCACCGCCGTAGAGTTGTCGACCGATAATTTGTAATTTCCAGTTCGAACGGAATTTAATGGTAAATATCGTCTTCTTCCCCTGCCACCTAAATCGTTGTACTTTCTATCGAGAATCAGACCTGAGTAAGAGAAGAGGAGGGGAGAAAGCGACACTCGAGTAGATCGAATCTTGGGGAAACAACTTTGCGGAGCTTGCTCTCTCTCTCTCTTTCTCTTTCTCTCTTACTCGTATGTGCGCGATGGAGAAATAGCACTGTGCTCTAAAGGCGAAGAGGGAGAGAGAGAGAGAGAGAGAGAGAATGCACGCTCGCGTAGCTCGAGTCAGGGTCAGCAATTAGTTAGCTGCGTTTCCTTTCGATAAGTTTGCAGCAGTTACAGCTCTCACGAGCGGCGGCGATTCAATGGGCCAGGCGCATTGTGGCCGCGTTGAAAAGGGAGAGGGGGGGGGGAAGGAGTATGTGGGTGGAGAACGAGAGAGAATCGACACCGCAGTGGCAACTTGAAATATTAAAGCCGAGGCGCGACGTGTGCTTAATCAGCGAATGGGTTATTAATGGCCGTCAGCGCGTGGGCGGAGGTGCGCGTAGTGCTTTATGGCCGGTACGAGGGAGAGTGAGAGAGAGAGAGAGAGAACGTCGTTGGGGACGCGCCGTTGTTATTGCGCGCAGTTGGGGAAGTTGGCAAGAAAGAAGTACGGAGAGAGGGAGAGGAAGGAATGAGGCGAGTGTGCACGAACCGCGCGCCAAGGTAAATTATTTTACGGGGCTTATTCAATGGGTCTTTCGATGAGTTTTATCAATTACTTCGTTTATGGGCGAAGAGAGGGAGAGACTTTCGCCACGCTCGCTAGTCTTCTGAGATGGTTATCGTTGTTTTTACTATAGAAATGCATTTCAGCGTGTGGATCCAGGTGACTTATGAGATTGGTTCTATGTGATGGAAAAATAACGTAACATCGAAGTCGATGAATCCGTATGCTTTACGTGATTGAACTTTGGAAAATTATTTATTATACGTTCTCGACGAGTTCATTTCAAATGCAAAAACTGTAATCTAATTCGTAATTGGTCGTAAAATACATCTGTATACGGAATGGCTTGAATTTTTCAAGATTTCGTTTTCGGAACGAGACTGCTGTCGAACTTTATTTCGCTGAATCGTAAAAATCACCCCCTTCTCTTGCCGTTCCACTGATAAATCACGAAACAGAGAAAAGCTGTGGAAACGCGAGTAACAAAAGCTCCACAACCAGCGACGAACATCTCCATTCGCGGGGTGGTGGGCTTGTGCAACACTCCTGGAAAAAAAGCGCTTCGACTCCCGTCGGCAGCTCGCTTCTCTCCCTCTCTCCAACCTATACGAAGAGCTCGAAGCACACGAGCATAAAGCATGCGCTTCCGCGACGAAAGTACCATTTTCCCGGGAGTTCGACCGTCCATTCGGCTGGCCGCTTCAATCGAAAACATTGTTCTCGAGCACCCTCTGCGAGCGCTCGCAAAAAAAAGAGAGAGAAGGAACGGCTCTCCATGGCACCCATTAATTCGCCGAAGTGAGTAGCGCTCCCGTTCTCTCACTTTTTTTTTCTCTTTTTTTTTTTATCCCACCACGTGTGTATGTGTATGTGTGCTTCTCGTCAAACGAGCGAGCGATCGGAAGATGAGCAAAAGCCATGCTTATAATCAGGCAAATTGGCTGTGCGTTTAAATGGACGTGACTTTCGTATGTGTATCTATATACATATATATAGTATATATATGTATATACGTATATGCTGCAGTGAGAGGCCGCGTAGCGCAAGCAGTAGTAACGACCGCGTACAGTCGGACTGGCAGCTGCTGCTGCTGCCGCCGCTGCTGCTGCTACTGCAGTGCGTCACGGCGCGCGCGCGTGAAAGATGGCTGAAAGGGGGGCTTTTGTTTTGGCGTTGCCAGTGCTAGCGGAGGAAAGGTGACGGCTAGGTTTACGCGTATAAGTTAGGTATATGCTCGCGTTTCGCGTATGGGTGATCGAGGTATTTGTTTGTTACTGTCGTGGATTAGATTTGATGAATAGTTAGCTTTTGTTCGGGACAAGACACTTTTTCCAGAGATGTATATGGTGTGTGTTCTATGAGATTGGTTTTGCTAAATGGAAAATTTATAGATTTTATTTGAGAATTACATTTATAATTTTCTAAAATTATATCGAAATACGTTTATTTTATCACACGTTATTATATACTTGTCTACAAAATTGATTATTATATAAAACGAAATATAAAAGCATCTGGTTAATGGATTTCTATACGAGATTTACGAGCTTTTCGAAATTTTCAGTTATTACTAAACCTCTTTTTAATTTCTAGAGAAAAACAATTGACATTCGAACACTTAATCATCCGCTCCCAATAGTTTTATATACCTATCAACTAATCTTTACGAAGGAGAGAAAAAAATAACATGAAATATTTCATTAGATCGCAACGAAACGACGTTTCTACCATTATTCCCGAGTAGCCACCATAAATTCCTCGAGCGATAGATTTACTACTAATAATCTGTCAAAAATCCAGCCCGCGCTTAAAACAGTTGTCAGGAGCCGGGCCGTCCATTACTCAACATCAGTCATATTGCGCACACAAAGCATTAATCACGGGCGTAGAAAAAAAAATTTCGGTTATCTTTCCCCTTCCAACATACATTCTCCGAATATAACCATTTCGCTTCTTCCATCCCCTTCTCAGAGCAAAAATTCAATGTATATAATATACGCGTCGTCGTCTCTCGACGCCGCCTCGAGTCACCGTAATTCAAGCTGGTCGCACGGTAGACTGTCCCAGGTTCTCTTTCTCTCTCTCTCTCGCGACGAGGAACAAGGGGCCGTGAGGAAAGACCTCGCGTCGAGTATAACTGCCGCTGCTGCTGCTGCTGCTGCTGCCAGTGCGCCCGGCGATTAATAAAGGAAAAGCCCCCGGCGGCGGTGGCGGCGGTGGCGGCGGTGGCGGCGGTGGCTGCACCGTCGAATTCTCTGGGATCGCTCGATATTGCTCGGCTTTCTTCTCCCCCCACCCTTCGGCCCTTTCCCTCGCCCGGCGCTGTAGCCAAATATGCAACGAGTTCCGCGACCGCAAGTAGGGCAAGCACACTATAGTCCTCTCTCTCTCTCTCTCTCTCTCTTTTGAGTGAACGATCAAATATCGGCTGCGAGAAATTTGTTTGTTTTCGTTTCTTCGATTCTCGCGGACAACGCGGCGAGGCGCCCAGCTGTGCTATTATCGGTGCTACTGCTGCTGCTGCTGCTTCTATTCATGCTTTGAATATATATGTGTAGGTGTGTATGTATACTGGGCGCAACTCATAGACCAGGTGAACGCGTTTTCCAGCGAAACGATTCGAGGTGCCAAGAGAAGAGATGCCTTTTAATTGGCATGCTCCACGTGGCTGCTTTAATTAGAAGTGATAATTAAATGAAAATGCTCTGGACGCTAAGTTCTTCCTCTGGCTATTGTTATTAATGGCGTGTCCTGAATGGTTAAAAAAATTTCAGTTTTATATATTGTTTTCGACTTGTTTCCAGGACATGTATAGCACTAATGGGCCTTGTTAATTGAATGTAATGTTTCGTTTAGATTTATGTTTTCATCGAAAATAGCGCATTGTTTATATTCTGTTAATAACTTTATAAGCACTACCATCGAATAAGTTCATTTATATGGTACATCTATGAAAATCCCTTGGAGATTTTTCTCTTGGAGCAATTATACCAGCATACAAAAATTAAAATGTTGGCGGTACATTTAACCGGATCAATATATCTATATGTATTTTGACGCGCTGAATCCAAATTCGGGGTCAGTTTTACTCGTACATGCTCAAAATTTTGAGAAAATTGCAAGAAATCATTTAAATACTTTCCAAGACTAAATCATGTCTGTGATGAATTTATTATAAATTTTTTTTTCAATTACAGTCGATTTTAAGTTTCTTCAGAATTTATACATATGTCAGTAAGATTTAAGACGTTTGTCTTTATCGTGTGTATACAGGAGAACAAAACTTTATGCAATATAAATTAATTTTTTTGTTATTTTTTGTTCCTTTTTTCTACGATTTTTACAAAATATCTGCATAATCCAACTTAACAGACTTTAGATTTGGATTCTTCGCATCAAAATACATAAAAAATGTATTTCATCTATGTGAGAATAAACTCTTTTACTTTTACTTAATTACGTAGATGCATTTTTTGCCATTTTTCGTGATTTCTTGCTATTTTCTCAAAATTTTGAGGGTGTACGAGTAAAACTGACCCCGGATTCGTATTCAGCGCGTCAAAATACATATAGATATATGAGTCCGGTTAAATGTACCGTCAACTTTTTTATTTTTGTGTGCCGGTGTTATAAATACGAAACTCAACCTAACTCCTCTAATAAATAAATCGTAATCTAATCACCCCTTACGACGACGGCTTTACGTCTCCCCTTAAAAGTAGAATTAAATGTCTCAACTATCTTTGACGCTAGATAAATTAATTCTCGAAGATGCAAAAGGTGCGGATAAAGGGTAGTAGGGGAGAGCCAGCCAGGCCAATCCCAAAGCAAAATATCACGGCGAGAGTATTAAGAAAGGAAATAGTTGACTATGCGTTTCCCGCAACATTTTCTCAGCAAACAAGCAGCGAGCATTCTCTGTTCCTTCTGTCCGCACTCCGCTGGACTTTAGAATCTCACGCGTGCACGTTTTGTTGATTTCTTCTTTTCCCTTTGCGTCTATATAGCCCAGGCAGTTCCGACAGCTACGGCCTTTTTGTACAGCGTCGTATTTATTCGGTAGCCCCGTGTACACGAAAGAGAGAGAGAGAGAAACAACGTTGACGTGTTTCCCTCCGATAGAAAAGTATATAAAGCTCCAAAAGCTGTAACGATTTCTTCGTTCGAATGTGTATATATATATGTATGTGTGTATATGGAGAGTTGTGCGACTAATTTACGAGGCGGTACTGCTCCACGGCTCATTCGCCGCTTCGGAGATTTACAAATGTATATATATGTATATGGATACACGCACGACTGGCATTGCTGGCGGCGTCCCTTTTCCGCTCGGAGAGAGTATTTTATGTTAATGGGGTGGAGAGGAGAGAGAGAGGAGAAATAATCTAAAGGTCCGGTCGCGAACGTTAAATCTGCCATTAGGCGCGTATGCTTTCCAATAGATTGATTTTCGGGGGGTTCAGATATTATTTTTACTTTGAGCTTTCCTTTTTCTGGGTTCGCTTCAAGCAAAAAGAATTCATTTGCGGCATATGGTTATCCGAATTGCCATTTCAATGCTTATGGGGGAAGGAGAATTTTGGCAAATCAATACAATCATTTCAGATATTTAATAAATTACTTCGTTCGCATACATCAATTCATTAGGCGATTACATTTGAAAAGAGTTCGATATGTTGTTTTGTAAGAATTTATAGCATTCCATTTACTTCCGTGCATTGGTCAATAAATGTTTCAACTGTTGGTTATCTATTAACTTTGTAATAATGAAATAAAATTGTGCCTCGCAATCGAAGCGATCTTTTTCAATAGATAATTATATCCTACATCATGACGCTTTGATATTGTACAGTGAGAAGTCGTTAAAATAGAGACACGAGATGTATATATGTACGTATATAAAAAAAAGAGAAATACTCAATCAGCATTTCTTCAATTAGCAATCAAAACGCGCCTCGTCTTGTCGTGTAATGCAAAAGGCAAATATCCGCAACCGCGCAGTTAACGATCTCGCTTCAAAAGTCACCTACGACTTTGTTTCAGTTACGAAATTAGCGCACTCGTAATTCCATATCTCCTTTTTCCCTCCTATATCCTACCAACGACTATCTCCCATCCAATTATAACAGTTAACTGAACCGAGGGATGGAGAGAGAGAGAATGAGAGAGAAAGATAGGGGGAGACTGGGAGCAAAAACTAATTAACAATGTAAAATGAGAAAGCAGAGAGAACCGGAAAAAAGCGTGGGGTAGCACGAAAGTTGCGATATAAACGGGCCGTTCGATGGCGCCTGCGCGCATATACGCGTGCAGAGGAAATGCGAGAGCACAGTAGGCAGAAAGAGAGAGAGAGAGAGAGAGAGAAGTCGTTTCCGTTTGCCTCGCCTCTAACGAGGGCTACTGCGCTGCATAGCTACTTCGTTTTTTTAGTTTACGCACGATTTTACGTCGGGACTAAAGAGAAATTATAAATGCGCACGCGCGAGCAGCAGCAGTAGTAGTAGTAGTAGCTGCAGCCAACGGAGAAATGCACAGAGAGTCTCGTCGGCTCTTAATGTTTCTTCGCTGCCTTCTTTTTATGTCCGGAACTGAGGGGGTAATGAAAATTTCGCGCGCGCCTTAGCCCGTACGAGGATGACTTTTAATGCGGTATGTCGGCGTACAGCCTCGACTCTAAGACATTTACACGTGCGATGGGTGTTTCCTTTTTGTTGTTGTTTTTTTGCCGTGCGGCTTGCTTTGCAAATGGAAGCGTGGATTTTCAATGCGCTGAGAATGTGGCACAGTCGTTTTAAAGGCTTGCTAACTTTTCACGATTTTCATATGTAATTTCTAATGTGAAACATGTCTCGGTGCATTCTCAATTGCCGCATGTAAACGAGTTACGTATTTATATTAAACGTTCACGGGTTACGTCAACGAATTACGTATTTATCTTAAACGGTTTTTTCGAAAAGTAAATTTCAATTTCACGTAAAAATTTAACTTCAAAATATGTATTCATATATTTTAAATTATTATCTCTTTTCGTTTATATTTTGATTTTTTTAAAACAAATATTCATCAACAAACTCCCCTATACATCGTAAATATTCTCGTTCCTCAATGAATACCTAAATAGTTGGTTGGATTTCGAAAGATCCAGTATATCTGCGGAGCAATTTTTCAAAAAGAGAAAAATACGTGCTACTTCAATATTCTCGTCGATATTACGGAAACCTCTAGTGGGCTCCGATAAAAAAAGATCTGAAAAAAAGCGCAACGACTCGGAACTATTCTCTATGATACATGGCTGCGCAATAGTAACACGAGAAATTGCCGTTCGCATTCGGTATATAGAACCGATAAGCCGCGTGAGCGTGTATATTTCGTGTACGCAACGTGCGAAGTCAATTATCACCGGAAGTATCCGCACAGGCCAAATGCGCACGCTCGACAACGCATTGACATTACAGCGTTTCACACGAACGTAAAAAAAAATGCATCCACACGCCAACATCGACAATGAAAAGCGCCGAACAATGAAGCGACAATGCAAGAGAGAGGAGAGAGAGAGAGAGAGAGAAAAACAGGATAATATAGAGTGGCCGTTCTGCGTACATTGGAAGCGAATAAATCTCGCCTGGCGCCTCCTTCCGATTTTCATCGAGAAAAGCGTGCGCGCGGTACAGCCGCTGCCACCACTGCGTTCTCTTTTTTTTCGGAGCGCATCGGGTACACTTCGATCCCGATATTGGCTCTCCGCGCGTGTTTACCCGTTCGAGGAACGCATATATATATATATATACACGTTTGCGGTTTGGCTACGGAAGGGACGTGGCGAAGGGAAAAAAATAAACACTCGTATAGCCCGTCATGACTCGTATGCGACTGTGTATTCCCCGGCTTTGACGAAAGCTGGTTTATTTTGTAATGTCCCGCGTATGTGCTCGAAAGTTTTTCGAGGCCCGATCGGGCTTTGCGAGTGGAGGCATCGTTTTTTTGAGGTTAGCTGAGAGCTGATAGAGGGGATTGGAAATTGGGCCGAAAGTCGGTCGAGCGGAGAGATGGAGATAGAAAGATAGAGAGAGAAAGAGAGAGAGGAAGGATCCATGGACGCGCGAGCAAAGAGATCAGGTTTCAAATGGGTATAATCACGCCGAAGAACTAATTGGATTGGAATTTTGGAACATTTCGCGGATATTTCTTTTGAACCTTCGTACTAATGGATTGGATGTATTATATGTTTCACAGATTATGTATAGTTTTTCTGGTATAATAATAAGCTTTTTTAAATTAAATCTTTAAATACAAGCAAACATCTATTGATGTTGTTTAGAAATATGATATTTTTTGTCAATCAAGATCAAATATATTATATAACAAATAAATGCTTTGAAAATCTATTCAAAAGTACTAATAAAAATTTACTTAAGTTGTTTTTAGAAAATTCGAATACCATGATAAGATTATATACGCACACATACATACACATACGCACTCATAAAAAGGACATGTTAATCAATAAGTAAAATTAAAATTAAGATCAATTTATTACATACATTATTTATATAAGTATCTTCAATCTAACTTTATTGCGTTAAAGGAAGTAAAAACTGGAAGGAAAATTATTCCACCTCTGAAGATACTATCGAAGTTACGACGGTACTTTAGACGTTGCAAACTTCACCTCCACTTGCAGTAACTTAGCGCAAGGCATTCCTTTTTCGCGTTTCCAGAAAACAAAAATTTAATAAGATTGCTGCTGTCGCGAATTTACATCACGTAGTGCCATTACTATGAGAAATTATTTTGCAGGTGTAATAATACTGAAAAATGAATTGGAGAAAAAGAGTATACGTTGAAAGCAACGGGATTATCCAATAAATCATAAGCATATTTGAAATATATCAGATGCTTACCCAGCTGCAGAACACGCGTGAATAAGCCGAGGAAAATAGTAAGAATTCGTTCGACGGTAGAATCTATATATTTGTGTGCTATTATTAATGAAAATGCAGCCAGCAGTCGCGTATTCCGCTCACGATTACGCCATTTTTTTTATCTCACATATATATACCTGGCCCAACGTGATTAAGATTCAACGTCTCTATTTTCTTTTGCCAACGTCCGTCTATAATTCTCGCGAGATTTATTAATATTCATTTAATCAGTTACGCCGAACGTGAAGATTATCCTTTTTTTCACGTTTAACACGTTTTTCTCATAATTAACGAGCGTTCCAGATTTTTCAGTAATGCCGCTCACGCTGTTGATTTTAAATCGATTGCAATATTTTATGTATGAATACATTATCGGATGCAATTTGGTTCATTAAATACTGACCTTTTTTTATTTATTTATATTGTGCCCCGTAATGCGTGACATTTTAAAATGTATTTTTAATACTCGAAGGTTGAATTATGAATATAAGTCGTGATTATTATTGCCTTTTATTGCGATGATTTCAATTCGCAGTTAAAAGAAAAGTAATGGAAATTTCCCTTCATTAAATGTAGATTTATTTATAAATATCTTGGACAAATTTTTGTCAATAATGGTCGAGAATAAAGTAAATAACGCATCAATTATTATCGTATTATCAGTCACCTAATAAAGTTTATTATATTCAATGAAAGAAATAAAATAACATTTGTTACCAAACATATTTATAAATAAATTATCACTTTCGTATATCAACGCCAAAATTATACGACAAAATGTTATTGTATTGTCACATTCCAGGCGTATATATTCGTCCATGATATTCCTTGTTGTTAGTATACGAATCCGCCAGCATACCTTAGCATTCGAGTGTAACATATTTATGAATCTCCAATATTACGATATTGAAAACGTGGATGGCAGTAGATCACTGACGCAGTCACCGCTTGCGCGTTCTTGCAAAAATACACAAATTCAGCGCCGCACTGCGATGCTGCGATCGAGGCGCGCGCGCATGACTTTTATTCCGCTGCACGCGAAACGGCAATATCTTGGTTGAATACATAAGGGAGAGAGAAAGAAGAGCTTGTAAAACCATTTCATTGTTTTATAGATATATGTATATATGTGTTCATTGCAGAGGGCAGCTATGTGAGGCGCATTCTGGGGAAGGCTGAAATAAGTAACTAGTTTTTAGGTGCGCGGGCCTCCCTTTACGCGTGCGAGTTCATATACGTTTCGTTTTTATGAGCTGTGGTTGGGAGAAATCGAGAAAATCACACGTATAACGCAAAGGTGCCATTTCGATCAACCAATCATGAGTTATCGCCCCGAGGGGTGCTTATACGAGCGAGTATCCGAGAGCATGCGTGTGGGGAGGAAGTCCGGACAATCGGAGGGAGATAGAGAGGGAGAGAGAAGGTAGAGAGGCTTGATTCGTGGAAAGAAAACAGTTTTGCGCGTTCGCGCGGGATAACCTTAGTCGCGATCGTATACCCGTTAATACTTAATTCTTCGAGTGGTGTGTGTGTGTGTGTGTGTGTATGGGAACTGCGTGTTTATATGTGTAGCCGATGTGCGAAGTCATATAGCCGCGCAGAGCCGTAAATTATTTGCGATGAAGGGGATTTCACAGCTGAATCTTTCATTTGAAAGGGGAGATATCGTTTTGCGAGATAAACGAGACAATAAATTTTCTGGCCAACGCTGTGCTTATTGAAAAGTTCGCTCTCGGTTTAGTTGCGAAATTTATCAAACACTTTGATATTTCTATTTTAAACGTTATATGGGCTGGTGCTCGCACGATTCATATAGACGCTTTTTTATGACGTTTCAGGTGATTTTTTTTCATTCTGATTTTTCTTGCTCGTTATTCATTGTTATGCTTCCAGAGGGTCATTATTTTTTTATTTTATATGGAGATAGGTTTGGATTCTTAAATGTCAGTGCAAAATGCGATACATATACCGCTGATATCAGGCCACCCTTGAATATAGATAGGCCAAGTAGATAACACCATATTAATATATAATATTGATATTGATTTTTGTATTACTAAAATTCAATAGTAAAATATCTTCATATCATCTCTTATACTTGTTTTTCAAAATATTTCATCTCAAAGCATCTTATTAAAATTCTAGCTAAGGAATATAAAAAATTTTAATAAAAATAACGAACTGCATTTCTCGTCAATAATATTGGAATATTCGGTGAAATTGTTATTTGAGTTTACATGTTTTTTTTATTTCTCGTGACTTTACTTATTTTTAATGTAGTAATGTAGTTAAAATTTCTATCGAGAATATAGAATAAATAGGCATTAGTTAAACAATGGGCTAGTCCTTAGATAATTATAATTAAAAGTTTATTTATATAATATTCTAAAATACATTTTGATTAGAATCTGACTACTTGAAAAAAATCATGCAGACACTGAGACTACCTGTCGCACGAACACCAAAAATGTCAAGATATCTTAATAGAAAGTAAAAAGAAACTTTTTTTTATTAATCATAATAGAACACAAAAGCCTTATAAATTTGAATTGACGTTTAAGAAATTTACTTCCATTTTGCTCAAAGAAGCACTAAAATCATCTCCATCCGTTGATGTTCGTGCTCAACGGTGCAAGCGAATACTATCTATGGTATATCTCCGCAGTAACGTTGCTTTCATGCAAAACTCACCTTGCCGAATTCGCTGAGGCCTGGCGTCGAGTCTTGAGTGGCGTTCGTCTCTCCAACCGAACAGACTGCCCTGCCGGAGAAATATTTGTTAGAATAATACTCGAACATGTGCGGCTGGATGGAGAGGGGGGGGGGGGGCAACTGTTTGCGCTTTCTCCTCGTGGGCGCTTGTACGTAGAAAAATGCTGACTCTCTCTCTCTCGCTCACTTCTGCTACCGGATAGTCAGTGGGTAAGTAATGCGCGCGGGTGCGCAGTATAGTAGGGACTTTGAAATAACGTTATTTTACGCGGCTGTTTTTCCAGCGTGTCAATAGCGTAACACGATGGGAGGAGGCGTTACGCGCTTTTACGAGCCGTCGCCTTTCGCGCGCGTGAAAAATAACTCGCTGTAACAGGGCTTTAAATGGATTTCCAGGAAATAAAGTTTATTGTAATTAAAATATGCGCTTGTACACGTGTATATTGAGGAATAAAGCTTAATTGAGCTATGCCGTCGAGCTGATTTCAAGCTTTTGCGTATGAGATATTTTCAAAAATAAAATTTTCACGTCAATGAATCTGTTGTTAAAAGTGGAATCCATTTGTATCCTTTGAAATTTTATGCTGTTAATAATAATAATAACTCTTAATAAATTGTGAAATTTATATCTATGTATTTGATTTTGTTTCGATGTTGTTGTCTGTGAAAACATGATTCTGATACGATTCATATTTTATTTCGCTTATAGAGGTCAACAAATTTTTACAATAATTTGATACAAAGAATACTACATTGTAAACTATTTTAAACCTATTTATAGTACATGTATTAATTTTTAATAAACAACAATGTAAGTATTATTATTGTATGGTCTTTTCGTGGTAAACCTAGGTTTACCACGAAAAGAGTAACCATTCCAAGAGTACTTTTGTTGGTTTACCACCAACAAAAGTATTTTTGGAATGTAGTAATTTTTATAAAAATTGAGGTAAAACAATTGGGAACTAGCATATAATGTTTTCAATTTAACCCTTTCGTGCCGTAGAGATCCTGTACGACCCACTTTGTTCAAGATGATGTAAAAAATTAAAATTAAATAATTTCTTGAACCTATCCATTTAGTCGTGTTCTTTCATCCAAGAGGAAACCCTCTGGCAATTGAAATTGAAATTTTTTATTTTTTTTTTCGTTCCGTTTAGTACATTAAAAAAGGACTCGGGATTTGAAAATTGGGAATTCATGAAAATTTGGATCTTGAATCGTTTATTTTCCAGTCAAAAAGGGTTAATGTGGATTCTCTTTTATTCTGAGTGGTGGATCTTGTTAATGAGACAATATACTAAAAATTGATCACCTTCCAAGTTCAAAAATATGATACTGTTGTCGGGGCATGTTACGTAGATGTAGTGGGTCCTACAGGACCCAGTCGGTCTTATCGACAAATAAAAGATAAAGGTACCGTGATTTACATGTATCGCACACTCGTGCGCACATGTGTAAGTATACAAAACCATCAAACTTCGTTAATTATACGCAGCGAGGTTTTGAATAATGCCGATTTATTTAAAAAAAAAATAAAAATTTTGATTTTAAAAATTTTAAATATAAAAAGTCCTCCAGGACCTACTTGAAAAATAACACTTATCACTACTTTTGAAAAAAAAACGGTGAATTGATCTTAGTTGAAACATTTGCAATTAGAATATACAAAAAAAAACGTCACTTTTTCCCCGGGAAAGGGGTCTCGGCACAAAAGGGTTAAAATAAATGTGTATAACAACCTTTTTATTGAACAATAGTTTTAAAAAATGTTATAACAAACTGATGGTTGAATATAAAGGAATGTTGTATTTTGAGTTTTTATAAAATTAAATCAGTAGATATATGTCAAGATTTTATTTGACGTATTCTATAAAAAGCGGAATAATTCGATTTTAAATTACTTTTTTAAATTATATTTAAATCGATACTTGTTCGAATCCATACATTTTTAACATTTTTCACATTAAAATTTTAACGTGTTTAGTTTTATAGAATAATATTTTATAGAGGTAGACATGAATATTCTGTTTATTAAACATTTTTTTTAAAGCTACGATACGTATTATGCAAGTAACGTAAATTTTTCTTTAATCTAATATTTAAACAGGTGTAAAATGACGTTGGATAGTTTCTGTATTGGTATTTAAATGAGTTTAACAAAAAGTTTCTTAATAGCTATTTCTCGTTTTACATACGGCCCCTATAGCGGAGTATAATGTAATTTAGCAGAACAAAACTATTGCAACGAATAAAAATTAATTTTGATGCAACCAGTGTATTCGGAAACTGCGTAACTCCTGCACTTTCAATATTAACGCAAGAGCCAGTAGCACTCCATGTAAATTGGATTCGGGATACAAATCCATTTATAGTAGCGTTCATATACGCGAACGTTTTTGACCGGTTACAACACGAAATCCTGTTTCCCAAAAGTCAATCGAAATATGTCTCGTTGTAATGGTATACTAGAAGCATTTGCTGTTAATGAGGCTCGATCGCCGATTAAAAGTCATTAATAAAATTCTATAGCAGTGTAAGATAGTTATCGTCGCACGCATTATCTGCAATACTGACATTTGGCTGGCAAATCGTTTAGTGAGAATATTTCACGTGCATTTACACGTTGAACTATATGAATAGATTACATCTCAAATTCAACGTTCTGCGTGATGTTTTAGTTTTGATTTGTACATTTATGAAATAATTAGATATAACAACTGTTTAGAGACAAAAGTATGTGTTAAAATATATCATGAATAAATAAAAATAAATTTTGTGTATAATTTTTATAATTTTAATCATTTACCGTTGTATCAATAATTATAAACATTTAATAAAAGGTTTTTATTGTTTATTTATAGGAAAATATTTCAAATGAAAAAGGGAAATTCAATTTAGTTTGAAAAAAAAATTTCTTTATTGCGTTCGTGTATGTCTGTACCTTCCGGGAATAACCGTATAGGTGACAAATTTTTGGAATAACCATATATACAGTGCGTCCCAAAACTATAGAAACACCTAATTGTTGCACGGAATAAGTAGTGTAAGTCTCGCAAATTAATGTGATAATCAGTCAGAACTTTTTTTACATGTTTCAAACATAAAACCCAAACGAAATCAATCGCTTTAAGGTGTTAAAAGCCATAAAAATATATTTTTTACTCATTTTATTTAAAAGTGAAAAAATTATTAACAATTTTGCCGTCCCATAGCTATAGAAACACTTAACAAATTCTCTATTAAACCAAGTAATACTTTTATTTTTATTCATTAATTCCTTATAAAATACTAGTTTGCATTAATTCCTTACAAAAGAATACAAATTTGACTAAATTAATGTATGAAATATATGCATTTTAAGAGTTTAATTGAGTTGTAATTTAATTTTAATATTTTGTTTGTCCACCGTTGTTTTTAATTAGTTCAAAAATACGGCTCTGCATACTGGTGACTAATTTATTAATGGTATCAGCGTCAATCTTTCGCTATGCTTGCAGAATGGCATTTTTCAACTCTTGCACAGAGTTGTATTGTTTCTTATTAGTATACACTTTACGAACAACAATACCCCAAAGATTTTCTATAGGATTCATGTCCGGAGAACACGCAGACCACTTCAAAATTAAAATATCATTATCAGAAAACCATTTTTTAGTTTCTCGACTCCCATGTATTGACGCATTGTCTTGCTGAAAAATGAGATCTAAATGTTCATTATTGTCCATAAAAGGTAATAAATTATCTTCTAACACACGAATGTACTCTGCTGAATTCATTTTGCAAGATGGAAACGCCAAGTAGTTCCATGAGAACTGAATGCTTCCCATACCATTAAGCTGCCACCACCAAAATTTCTGCGGGAGAAGTATTGTGGTTCTTTTCGTAAATCTCTCCAGTAAGAGTGGACCCCATCATCTGGTCCGTCAAGGTTACATTTTTTTTATCTGAGAATACCACCTTAAAAATAAAAAATTATCACAATTTGTTGTTACTCAAAAACGTTAATAATTTACCAAGTTTTTGTGATATCTTTCTAAGACTTAACCCAGTTTCACGGTATGCTTGAATTCGTCCTTTTTCTGACTGATTATCCCATAAATTTACGAGACTTACACTACTTATACCGTGCAACAATTAGGTGTTTCTATAATTTTGGGACGGACTGTATCTGCGCTGTTTTCATATTACGGAAAAAAGATACAATTCCAGACGGAGAAAAAAAATTAAATTGGTATCTTGCAAATTTTGCGAACACTTGTCGCACTTAGATTATTAATAATTAAAAAATCTTAGTTTGCGGGATATAGAAATGGTACCGCTAAACAGTAACATGTATTTTAATCTGTAAAATATTTTTAAGGATATCCATTCGCACGGCTAGTATGATGGAATTATTGATTAAATTTTTCGTATATAATAAGAAATAAAATAAGTTACCGGAAAAACAATATAACTACCATTGACCGGAAAAACCATATAAATAATTATAATAATATAATAAATAAATAATCGCTTTCTGAGACAGACGTTAATTGGTTTAGTAAATGTAGTGATAAATGTGTTATAAGATATGAAATCTGATATGTAGTGTTACATTTGATATCATTTGTCTTGATTTCAATTATCATGCAATGTGAATCTAAAAATTCGATTTTCTTGAAATCATGAAAAGTCTAAATATATGGTACTTCCGGAAGGCTACCGACGTAATCAAAATATCATGGATAATACTAAAAATAATTGTGTAACAATAATTTCATATAAAATATTTATAGAACTGATAAAATTTTTAATATTTTACGAAATAGTAGACCGATACCTTAAAAAATACTAAGTTAAAGTAAAACAATCTCAGAATTTACAAAATCAACTCTACTGGCAAAGAATAACAAATTTTTTTATTCATGAAAAGGGAATGGCAAACGTCTTACATATCGCTCGGATGGCGCAGTCAACGTCTCTGTATAAGAAGTCAGCAGTAGTCGTCGAGATCACGTGTGACCGACTCTTTTTCACATCCGACTTTTACCTGCGCATAGTGGCGCCAGATGCTCGCGACGATGGGATTTCAGAGTGAAAAATTCAGCCGCTTTCCCGTGGCCAATTCGACAAGCTGACGCATCGCGCTCTTTCACGGTGACGACTGTGTTTGCACACACGTACTGGACGGCCGTCAGCTTACTGCCACTTCGGTCGACTTAAGGATAGTTAGTGTTGGTTCTTTTGGAAATTAGTCAACGAAAAACTACTGGTAATTCGATACTACTTTGTTTGTTCATTGATTTAGTATTTTTTTTTTTATTTAAATGTTTAAAGGGATAAATAATGTGTTTGGGTGGACTTGAAGTTGAACGAGATATGTAGTTGTAAACAGTATTGAGGTCAATAAAATGCGCTGTATAAAATGTATAGGACTAACGGCAAGTAACAAATTATACGGAACATATAACGAAAGGTTAATATTGATATATAATAAATAATTTGTAAAATGCGAATGAGAAATTTTCTTTTAAATACAAAACAAATAATTTGGTTAATATTTAGCAATCACTTTTTGAAGTATTAGACTTTTCTCCCTTCGTGGTAACTCATTATTTGATGTACTAGCAGTGTCAGTGCGCGCTGCGCGCGCCCTATTGTGGGCCAATCAAATTTTACATGTTCATTTCAAATCGACCAATCGCAATCATTAGAGGTGACAATCTCAAGTCCATCTCTTTTTTATATAGGACAGTTTTTTATTGATTTGGTAAGTAAATAAAAATCAAAGCTTTTTATTTTTCGTATTAATTTAAAAAAAATTAATTTATTGATTTCTTTTTCAATCTGCATATATTGTTTAAACCATTATTAAAATTGGGACTTAAAGAAAACGAATTGTCGTGGTCTTGGCTTATTAAATAAACTTTGCAATATACTTCTAGTTCTCTTTTATGACTAAATCAGTTTCAATAGAACTACCAGAAATAACATGAGATATAAAAAAAAGTTCCGTTTTAATGCAAGAAAACGGCAAAAAAGGCCGTAAAAGGATCCAATAATCTGGCCTTGCGACGGAAACTCAATCTGGCACAAATTATATCACCTATAAAATCTCTCATTCGTTCGAATCTTCGATTTTTTTTTTCAATGCGAATGCGTATAATAGCGGACGATTACTTCGCGGAAGGGGAAAAAGGAAAGAAAGGGAGAGAGAGAGAGAGAGGAAAAACCAGATATCTCGTAAGAGGACTCCTCTCCTCTTTTTCCTACAGCTCGGTGTAGCTCTAAACGGTTTCGATATAGCATCGACGTGTTTTGTCAGCTGGTAAATCACGGAAAAACCCGACATTCTCCGGAGCCACAGCGCGACGAAAGTCTCAGCCATGAGCGCGTGTACGCCCCGTGGGAGATGCCGGGGGATTCGAAGCGTGTATTGTATAGTCTTGATCTGCGCTACACGATCTATCCGACTTTCAGTATCGAATTCCTATATATAGATACATTACTTTCATTCCGATTCTATGTATTTTATTCTGAATAATAACAGACTTTTTTCATAATTTTTATTTTGTAATTGGAGGCGTAAGCCGATGGTGTTGTATATGTATGTATATATTAATAATTCCAAAAGATTTTGTACAGATATTTCGAAATAAGTTATAGAGAGAAATCATGCGTATTCGCTAGCTGATAATAGAAAAAGACTTTCAGTCGGAACTAGATGATTCTAGATTAGACAGAATTTGGCAGACTTAACTGTGTGTAGTTGTTGATTGGTATTTCGATTTTGTGAATATATAGAGGTTACTTTTTTTATATGAACCAATTTTATTTCTCAATGTTTTTGTATACTTTAAATGTTTCAGCTATGAATGAGGATTAATTTGATTACCGCATACCTGTCGAATAAAACTATATATATATACTGTTTCAATAACCAATACTTTAACATCGTTAATCCATATTTTAAGGGATTATATCATTGATTGTTGTATTATGATTATAATTGTAAATACAAATAATAAAATATCTTTACTAAGAAAAAAAAATTAGAACTAAATTATGATGTAAGTGAACGATATATTTTTCAATTAAAGTAAGCAAAATAAAAAATGGGGCCCTCGTCACTCTAAAAAAAAAACTTACTTTAGTGATTCATTTACTATTATATAGTCTAATAAACCGGATTAACGTTTTGATGACTCCTGGATTTGAAATACTTTGAATTTCGAAATTCAGTTTACAAAATCTCCGACGCATTCTCAATAAACCCAATAACTGTCCTAAGTGTCACATTCAACCGAGAATAACAAAATTTTACACGAAAAAAGTCTTCCACGAAAAATTCAATTTCCGGAATTACACCCAAAAGCTCCATTTTCCTCAGTAACCACGCTCTCGTAGCGGATATACGCGCGGGTTTCCGAATCAGGCATTTCAGGCTGCTCTCGCGCATCGATCAAGCCGGAAAATCGGATCACACCGTGCACCACTGCAATACTTATCGCACGCGTGCGGATAAAGAAAAAAAATTCAATCTCCCCCCGCGTGTGCGGGCACGCCGGCGTTAAGACATTAGGCCCCGGGAACACGTTCGGAACCAATCTCGATATTGTCCCAATAAAAGCGCGAGGTTGTAAGTCGAACTGCTTGCGAGAGCGAGTGCGGGGATCCCCGCGACTCTCTCCCTCTGACTTTTACGACGTCACACAGCCGGCGGCGGTGGCACACCGACACGCGAGCTTCGCGTTATCGTAAAACGTGGGTTGAGAGAGGAGGAGGTGGAGGAGAGTGCGCACCAGATGCACACGCCTTCTCTGTTTTTCTCATGTCGGATACAACGTGTATCGGTCGTCCAAGTACTACTGTAGCAAACTGGAGAGAGAAAGAGAGAGAGAGAGAGAGAGCGTTCGCGAAACCATTGCGCGAATTTCGCGGATTAAGGGGGAGCGAGAGGGGGCGAAGAGAGCTGATAGCGTTGTTGCCTCGAGACCGAATTGGCTCGGGCGATAAAGGTAATTTGCTTTCTTTTATGGGACACGGCCGATGTTCTTCGCAACGCGAGCGCGGACTTATTTCGCTTGGTGTCGTGAGCGGACGGAGGGGGGTAGGAGCGAAGTAAATTGAATTGTTTCGCCGATAATTTTTGTAAAGCTCGGGGAAATGGAATTGCCCGGCGAATTCTCAATGGTCGTCTAATGTGCGCTCGCTGTGGCTTTTTGGCATTAGTCACGTCTAGAGTTGCTTTACGTTTTGTCTTTCTTTTAATCATTCCACCGCCTTCTTTGTCAGGATTTATTGGAATGATTGGATTACTTAGGCTGAAAATGTAACAGACAAATTACCAAAGAAGTTATGGCCCAAAAGTTTTGTTGCTATGGAGCGCAAATGCACTTTCAGTCTATTTCCGTATATATAATATCGTTTAGCTATCGCGATAGCGTAACCGTATAAAGTTTGAATTATTATTTTGATACCGGAAGTTAGTATAGTTTCTCATACACGCTGTTATTATTCGGATTTCCGGAAAATATTATAATTTACTATGCTGTTACATTTTCTGACATAGTGAAAAATAGTAATAGTTTCCCATTCGTATTGCTTTTATTTATAGTTTCATAGAAAATATTATAATTTGGTAAGCTCTTACGGTTATTCAGAGATAGTAAAAAATAGTCATTTTTTCGAACTCATTTATAACTTTAGCTATGTTATAAATATTTTTTAAATTATAAATCTACTTTTTAATTACTATTTTTACTCTTAAATAGTACATTACGATATTTTATAGCACGTTTACCTAAGTCCGCTGACACGCCTATCCGTGCCATAAGCAGTCCATTTTTGTACCATGAGGTTGCGGCGAAATAATGGACTACTTAGGTCACGGATACGCATGACTTAAATATGGACTTAGATCATGCCGTGCTATAAAGTGTATTTTAGTCCACAAATTTAGAATCGGTTGTTATAGTTATAGACCAATAGAGTTAATAGAATATATAGCTTTAGAAAATTTTTAGAACAATGAAAATAAATCCTATACTGAAATTTCGAACAACCTTTTTAATAAAAATTATAATAGCTTTTCTTTAAATACGTATTGCGAAAACTTTTAATTGATTTTTATTAATTTTTTTTTTTGACAAAAAAATTTAAATAAGGTAATAAATCATATGAAAATAAAAGATCCCGCGAAATTCGAAGCGATTTGAAATATTTTCTGCGGTAAAGTCACTCAATATAACAACCCATAAATCAATCAACGGACAACTGGATAGTTGACCTTTTCTTTACAGAGATGAAAATTTATTATATTCAAAAAATAAAATCCTAAACTAACCACATTGTCTATAAGAGTCTAAAAAATCATCCTATATAATAGAACCAAACATCAAACAATAATAACTAGACTATCGAATGGTAACTAATGTAATATTAGTTTGATTAATTAATAAACATAATCATAATTGTAAACTGCGATATTACCATATATAACCAACCGAACTACACCACACAGCCTGAAATTCGCGCGCATTACTACTATAGGTGCGTATATAGCGTTCCGCAAATAATCGAATAATCAATTGCCATGCTCGCTGGGTCGCGAGCTCGTGTGTGTACGATCATCGTTTTTTATCCAACTAATAGCGCCGACAAAAATGTTAACTATCCCCATAAATTTTGCAACGCCTGCTGCCGCGCGGTTCTCGTGCACACGACCGCAGCAGCAGCAGCAGCAGCCGTCCCCAGGGTCGTTATCGTTCGCGTTCGCGGAAACTCCGCGCAAAAGAATGGAAAAAAAGCATACACGACGAGAAAAAAAAAACAAAAAGAGGAGGGGGAGAAAAAAATATGCCAACGCTCGAAAGTAGAGAGTATACACACATATATATATAGAAAGATACACGTAGCGTCCTACATCAAGTGGTCATTACAAGGGTGACTTTTGACGATTGAAAATATATATTCGCCAGTAGGTTCGTTTTCATGCGCATAAAAGTAATTCAAATCCGCGCGTGGCTCGTGCAATAATTCCCGAGCTCAACTTATCGTTTTCTCTCTCTCTCTCTTTCTCCTTCTCGTTCGCGATAAAGTTGCTCTTGCGCGTCGTCACGCAATCTCACCCCCGCAAAAGAAGAGAGAGAGACAGAGGGTGGGCGAGTACGAGCAAAAAGCGGATCCTCCAGCTTTATTTATAACCTCACAGGCCCAGGCGCCACCGCGCCGGGGGACACGTAAACCGGCTAGTACGCGAGGATTGAAAACCGCAAGAACTCGCGCTCTCTTCTCTCTCTCTCTCTCTCTCTCTCTCGCGTGGGAGTTACGGTACACAGAGCGCGCGTGAGGAGAGAAGGAGGGAAAAAGAAAGTGGTACGTGAGAGACAAACTCGGTAAAGAAGACATAAGCAGTCGGTGTGCTAGGTATTAAGGACACCACCGCTGCTGCTGCTGCTGCTGTTGTGCAGGTCCTCGCAAAGGATGAAAAATGGACGAGGGCTGGTATGGGAGGCGAAGGGCTGGAGCACACAGAGAGAGAGAGAGAGAGAGAGAGAGAGAGAGAGAGAGAGAGAGGAGGAATCGAGAAAGGGAGAAATTGATCGCTCGAGGATGTATGCACGTATATGTGTACGTGTATGCTATATACGCGAGCGTCCCGCTCGATATGTGCGCGGTGAAGTGGCCTGCGGGGGATAGGTAAATTGCGTTTGAGAGCTGACGCCGTGTTTTGTTGCAGTTCTGATCCAATGCGGCTGCCGCATGTGCTATGCCTGGTATAAGGGTATTATTTGCGTGGTAAAATTTATAACCAATTCGTGGTCATGAAATTCATTTCGATGTAGGGGACACACGTGTATATCTTCCATAACGGACATTTGTAATATTGATATTTCTTAGTTTAGGGTAATAAACAATGGTATATATTAATGTAGTGAGGTCGGTATTTTATTCGTATTGTAAATACCATCTTTAATGGAAATTTAATACCAGGGGAATATGACACGCCAAGGAATGATGGGAAAGTCAGTTATCATCTCTGATGGTAATGCTGACCTTATAATATTTGGAATATGAACTGATTCAAAATTCTTAGTTATTAATTGGTACCTTGTAGTATATTTTTATAGCATAAGGTTATTAAAACCAAATTTTAAAATCATAAAATAATCTGCTTACCTTACTGTATAAAAAAAATTCAAAAGATTTACCATATTTTTGTATTCTAAACGAAAAAAATTTGGCACAACCTTAGCATATTTCGAACTCTGCGCATACATCGATTCCTCGATGTTATCAAATACAGGCAACTCGCGTAACTTTCAGACCACAGTTTTACAATATTCAATTTTCGAAAAATTTCCCCCCAAAAAAAAACTTTCGTCGACCAGCACTTTTGACCCTAAGCCACCTGAAGCAAGTTCTATATATATACGTCTATACCTACACAGTAGCTCCGTCCAGTGTGTCGCTCGATCCCCCATTGGCCTTCGCACATTTATTACCTAATTCGCCGGCGGCTCGCGAGCGTGGACCACACTCCAGAAAAGCACTGGAGTGAGTCGTAAAGCCGACACACACCGGGCTGGGATGTAAACGGCAGAGCGTATATAAGAATATACGAGTAGTGAGGAGAGAGCGAGAGGGAGTTGGGGGATTGAGAGTATGTGCGGGGACGAGGACACTGGCCTGGCGTAGTATCGGCGACTGGAAAATCGTTATCTAGCCTGAGGCTCTCGCGGCAGGAGACACCCGAGAGCAAGGAGACGGAGAGAGAGAGAGAGAGAGAGAGAGAGAGAGAGAGAGAGAGAAGGCCGGAAGAAACTCTCCGACGTAATATAAATTTAGGATGTGAAGCCGGAACCTCTCGATATCGCCCGAGCCGATGCTGCTGCTACCCTGGGAGGTGGAAAATGGCCGGGCGTGAGAGCTCGGATGATGGTGCGCGCGAGATTGCTTTATTACAGAGTTGCCTCCCACCAGACCCTTGCTAGGCAAGTCCATTCTTCCTCGTCGTTCTGACGTTTTTTTCACGAAAATATCTTACGTCGCCACGGCATCGGGAGTGAAAAGAGAGAGAAAGACATGGAGAGAAAGGGGATGGCGGTGGGTAGGGAAAAAGACTTTGTGTTTCGGTTAGACGCACGGGGTTTTAAGCGTACCACACAGGGGCTTACTGCTAGAGGAGACTATTAGCTTGGGTTTTTCGTTGCACAGCAAAAGGTTTTTGGACTTCATGGTTTGCTAAGTAAAAAGATGTATCGTTGGTTTTCATAAATTGAGAAAGAGGAAATTCTTAAAAATATAAAATTTTGGACATCATTTTATACCTGCGTAATATTATATTTTATAATTTTATAGAGATAAAGGTTTTCTATAATTTTTATTATTATTAATTGTAATAATAAAGTGAAAACAAATTTATTTCTGAATTCGTATTTGTCTAAATGATTTTGTTTATTAAAATGGAAATTATTATTGCTTTCTCAAAGAGAAAGCTTTGTATCGGTGAAATTTTTCGACTCTCAGATTTCAATGATTTTCGATATTTCCGA
>JAWWEQ010004996.1:0-53819 GCA_035583055.1 Torymus tubicola
AAATAATTTAAAGAAAAACTGAATTTGGAAATTTCGGATTTTTCGTTCACTGTGAACGTTCAGAACTTCAGACACATAATAATTAATGTATAAATGAAATTTGATATACGATAAACGACTGCGAAATAATTCATATATGTATATAAGGAGCTGATGGTGTAATTTATATTTAAGCTTGATCAATGGTAACAATAAATAACAATATTAAAGACTTTTTTTTCTCATAAATATAATATTCTAAGAAATATCGTTAGCGATTGAAGTGTATAATCAATAGCATGTAGTTTATAGCATAGCAAATCATTTACGCTTCGCTTGGCTTTCATTATCTGCAATTTTATACGAGATAAACCATTAATTTATTGAAACGGTTACGATTCCATACCGTATATCGTGTAACGGTTACAAAAATCGCATGGTTGAATTGCTGAAGTAATTATTTGCAAATCTATGCATATCAATGTTTTTATGCTGCACGTAGACAAGTTTTTTCGCTGTAAAATGTATTTTTCAATGTGAATATGTTTTGATTGTTGAGACAATAGTCGTCATGGCGACGTTGTAAGAATCTGCGACCGCTTATTATAGGTTGCGATATATTGATCCATATAAGTAGTGGCAAAATTATTAAGCCTTTATAATAAAAATATTTCACTTGTTACAAAATGTATTTATATAATTAAAAAAAAAAAAACAAAATTATTATTTACCCCACTTATTCTACGATATACGATTTTAAATTAAGTAATTAAATTAATCATAAGATTAATTGTAAATAAACACTTTACTGAGCATATCATAGTAAAAATTCCGCACGCATTAGTCAAGCAAATAGCAACATTTACAACGCAGCAAAGAAAACAGTAAATTGTGCAGTGATAAGATCTTCCTAACATTATAAGAAAGAAGATGGCAGAGAAAATATTATAAGCAGATTCATATCCTGAATGTTAATTAAACGTTTGATTGTTTTGATGCTTATGCTAAATAATACAGTAGCTGACACGTTATTATAAACAAAGTAAATCGCATTCAAATTTTCTTTCAATTAAGTAACATTTTTTTTGGGTAAAATTTAAAAATAGATAACACAGTAACTATGAATGTACCAAGTTTTGTTAAGTAGTCATAAAAAAGTACAAAACGGGAAACTGTACAATTGGGATACTGCCAGTTCATTGTCCTATAATTTTATTCAAAACAGTGAAATCATTCATAGAAGGTCAAAAAAAACACTGCTATATACTACAGACTTATCTTGATACAGAGTTATCATCTCCATTGATAGAAATAAATGAGTTGAACCGTGTTAATTGAATTTATTTACGGGCCGCAATCAACAAGTTTATACAAGTTACAAATATAAATTTTTTAATTAACAAAATAAAAAAGTGAGGTTATAAACATGATTATTTTATCATTATTTCAATACTATTTTCGTACTCCTACAAACAAAAGAAATAAACAATAAGTACATACGCCTTATCAAACAATTACAACCCCGCAGCACTCATCCCAAACTCAACGAAATAAACCCTACCTAACTAAATAGCACAACAAAGCCGCACGAGAACCGCCAACAACTGAAAATCAGCTGACGAGACATTTAATCGTCCTAATTCGCAGCCACAATAACAACGAATGCACTCGCGAACTCCGACTGCACTGGAGTCACCCATACTAAACAATAACAACAACCACAACACCACAAAAGACTGTCGTCGTTACACAAGATAGTACTTTTCCACCGTCGCAATGCACCGCGCTCGTACAATACCAAACCCATCACTCATTACACTTCATCTTTCTCTCTCTTTCCTCCGAAAAAAACCTACCGCACATCAGTCCGACAAAAAACCGCGCACACACATACACATGTGTATATAATACGCACGACAAGCAGTCACTCGTGTGTATATATACAATATATATACGGTCGCGCGCGGCGCATTCCAGGCGAGTTTACTCACCTTGCGTAGCAGCTCGACGACGTCTTGGGTCCCCCAGCCGGAGATATCCTCGAGCGCCTGTGCGCGTGTCTGCTGCGCTGGCGGCTGCATCGTCCCGTCGTCGGAGAAGACGCTGCTGCTGTAATTGTTGCCGCCGTTCCGGCATAACCTCTCCCGCGCTTTACCGCGCGCCGACGGCAGCTGATATGCCGTTTCCTTTTTTTTTATATATACGAGCGCGCGCGGCGAGTTATTATAACCGCGTGTGTGTATGGGCGAGGCGCGTCGGCCACTCTGCAGAGCTCTGCTGCGACGGCCTGCGCGTTTCCGTCCGTTCTCCTCTCGCTAGGTTGAGGGAGAGAGAAAGAGAGTGGGGAGTAAGTATAGGAGGCCGGACAGTGTGTCTGCGTTTGATGTGGATGATCGCATGCGTGTGTTATAACTAACTCTCTTTCTCTTATGTGTATGCTATATAGGATGTATATAGTGACGATAGGAGGGAGTGAGAAAGATTAGAACTCGACTTTCACCGTTTTTTCTTGGAGTATGCAATGATGATGCAGTTGCACCTGTAGAAGTGAGATTTCAACTAGTTGGTATAGTAGTGCAGTAGTGGTTGAGGCGTTTGGAGGACCGTGAAAATGGACGTGGAACGTGATATATGGGTTGGAGTATAAAGTGGAGCACTTATATGTGCTATGAGTGGTCACACGAGGAGAGATCGGTATCTCTAACTACAGGTGCAAAGGATCCGAAAAGCTTTTTGTCGCTGCGTGTCGTTGTGGCAGAGGTTGTTGTGGAAATGAGAGGTATAGAAAGAACGTGCAGTTTTCGTTATGGGTTTTGCGAGTATAAACTGTTTGGAGAAATTAGCGCGAAACAATCAGAGCTGAAAGTGCTGGTAATCTTAAAAATACGTCTGCGGATGGAGCGAGTTATTGCTTTTCCGTTGATTAATGTTGGTTTACATAAGTTTATTGTAATTTGCTTGAAATTCTACTGGACAATTTTAATTAGGATCGAGTCGCAAACTTTTTAATAACAATCGGCTAATTAAAATTTACATGAATAATAATTCTGGGCGGTTGAGATTTGATGACAAATAGTTTCAAACTTTATTTTTTAAAACAATATTATTTCGTCCTTAATATGGTTTTTAGAATTATTGCTAGCCTACTAATTTAAATAAAGGAAGCTATTATCAATTTAAATTTTTTATGCTACCGTCATTGGTTGGAAACGAATGACGCCACAATAATTTTTATTGCGACGTAGAGCTATATACAAAGTCGAGTTTATTAAAATGTATATTTGAACATTTTATAGTTTAACAAAAATCAATGCTATCATATACATCACGGTCATACAAAGTATTTCCTTTTATCACAACCATTATCAACTGTTTACATTTTGATATAACACCCACAACTTTCTCTCTGTTTGCCCTTTAATCCCCTGCAGCTGTTCTCCGTTCGATGCAATTTTCTCCCTCTCTCTCTCTTTTCGGTCGGCGAACTCGAGGACATGTACACCTGTCCATGCAAATGCCCGAGCGTTTTTGTACACACGCAGACTCACTGGCGACATTTGAAATGTTTTTGTTACCTTGTTGCTCTTTTTTTTCTTGAGATTGAAAAGACGCTATTGTTCGTGCGCCAAATTGGACTTTTAATGCGGTTTGTGGATAGTGACGATCTTGGAAATGGTACCGTTAGGATTGTTTAATTATTTTTACGTGACTTGCTTTTCTATGACACTTAGCCTTGTGCTATTCTAGAATGAAAAAATTTGCTATTAGTTTGAATTCATTTGACCGAAAAATAATATTTACTTTAATTCAATAATATTTTGGAACATTATATAATAATCACATTATAAATTTGATTATTTTAATTTTTTTTAATTAAAAAGATGCGTGTGCGGTAAAACTTTTTCAATGAGAAAAAAATTCTAATGTATTACCTTATTTCCATCTAAGTATTGATGTAATTATTTTATTTTTAATATATTAACTTGAAACAGTATTGGAAGATATATGTGGTTGTTTTTATACACAGGGCTATAATGACTATTTGTATTATTAAATTTTTACATTTTCCTTAAATTCTAGTTATTTAGGTAAATAAACAGTAAAATGATCGAAATTTTTGTGAGTCATCGATGATTCATTCTTATGTACTGCTACTCTCACTGAAAGCTGTAACAACCGGATTCCCGAATAGTTTCGTGTCCCTTGATGGTGTAATTTTCATTATTTCTTTTTTTGGTATTTTTAGACCATCTTTTATGGCTTCCTATTTTCCATTAACATATTAATTATCATAAAAATAATATATTATCATTTTTACTCAGTTTTTTTTACTTAATTTAATTTATATGCCTTCGAAATTAATCAAATATGTAAGAAAATTTAGTCTTTTTCTTGATATATTTTTAATCACTGTTTACTTATTTATATATTAAATTATTTACTAATTCTTCAGTTTTTGATTGATTCGTAAAACAAAATTGTATTTTAAATATACAGACAGAAAGAAGTCATCACATAAATCACGAAAACATATTCCTCAAATCTATTAATAGACAACTATTTCCATTTAGAAAATTCCAACTCCGCGGAAATCAAGAAAATTTTTTTCTGTTAAAAAAGTGATGGATTACGGTTTAGATTGGTTGTTACCGACTTGTGATCATTTGATTGGTCTGTATAAAATAAGCGCCAAAAATAAATTGATTTGAATTAGCAAGATTTAATTTTTAAGTTTGAGTATTTAAAACTAAATAATTAAAGTAGTATAATGAAAATGTTTTTATTATCGTATAATAATTTTAATTGATTAAAGCAAACTTTTAAATTATATAACTAAATAATTTCATCATGACTTTAACTTTCAGAAAATTAATAAATAAAGACATAAATAAATACGATCGGAGCGTACTGTATGTATAGCAAGTAACATAAAAAACTTTTGAGAACGATGCAGAGAAGCCTACTTTATGTGCCACCGCCGGTAATCCAGCGATTTGCCTGATCGACCTAGCAGACGACTTTCTCTCTCTTTCTCTCTCGCTCTTTCTCGTTCTCATTGTTTCTCTGTCTCTTTCTCTCTTCTATACTACTTTATATGCCAAAAGAGAAAGTTCATGCTCGGGGAGCAGACGACGCGCGTTGCTCGCAAGCTCGTTGGCGCCGCCGCCTGCCATCTCACAGCCGCAGAGCCACCACAGCACGCAGACGCGCGTTCCTCCCGGGCCAGCAGTTCGCCGCCGACGACGAGGACGTCCGGTGCAGCCGCCGCGCTCATACGTCCGAGTCACGCACGCGTTTATTAAAGAGCAAAGAAGAAGAGAGAAGCAATCGCGTGTAAATATAGGCCCGACAGAATATCGGACCGCTTGGGAAATAAAAAGCCCATAATTCTTATCTTTCACGTGACCGGGTAAAGGACACAAGCTGCAAGGATGGACGCGGAGGCGTTCCTGGACATGGCCAACCAGGTGGTCAAACTCAAGATGTTCCCGTACTTCGACATAGCACATTGTGTGCTCTGTGCACTCCACGTACGCGAGGACCTGGGACCGGGTGAGAACGAGTGTGTGTGTGTATGTGCAGTGTGTCTGTGTATATGAGTGTGAGAGTGCGCCTGGCCGAGAGACACGAAGCCCGACGAGGGATTCTATTATTAAAAGGGAGCCCCCCGAGCGCGTAAAGCGAGAGAGAAAGAGAGACGGCGCACGCTAGGCTTTCCCGATTTGGATTTTTCTCTCTCTGTCTCTCTCGCACGCGCAAGCTCTCGTGCTTTTTTGCTGCCTGAGAATAGTCGTTTTTTTTTTTTTTTTTTTTGAAGAATTTTTATTTGTCTTATTGGATATGGGATTCACATGACTTTTTTGTTAAGAGACGATAGGCCTGTCTTTCAATAACTAATGTATTGTATGAAAGTGAGTTTTGATATATATAGAACAGCAAGCATGGGAATGTTGAGAGATAATGCTGGGCTTTCATATAGAGTCCAAGCTGTAATAATAGATTAGATATGATGTAAAAATATAATGAATGGCCTATCGGATCTTGAATCTCAAAGTAGGCAGCATTAAAAGTGTATAGACGTACTTGTTGATACTGATTTATCTTTTGTACTGAAGTACAAGACCTATATACCTAGTGTCTGGTAAATTTAGAGCAATCATTGTTGTTATTTGTATTGATAAAAATGCAAACAAAAATAAATTAAATTATATTATGAGTAAATATTATATGTTTGTAATTGCATTACAGAATTCAAATAAAGTATTTTGAAATAATCACCTCATTAATTCATAATGACAAATCAATTCTTCAAACTTCTTTTTTTGGAATGAAGTTTGCATAAATGAATTATGAAGTTAATTGATTCAAATTGGAGTTCATTTAAAATGAATTGTCACTCGCTGGGGATCTAGTTTCTTTGTTATTGTTTCACTGTTATATTGCTTATTTTTCTACCTTAGATTACTATTACATTCTAACTCTTCAAAATATTTCTTCATGAACTTTTTAAAATAAAACTCTGTATAGGATTTTCCTATACTTTTTATTGTACTGGATCATTAAAATTTACATTGAGAAAACTGCTCTATTTTCCTTTGTTATAAGTATCTAGGCCAAGGATGCTACATAAAAAATTCAATAGCTTTTTGCATTAACATCTTACCTTTTGGAATCATCTAGTCATCTGATATGCATCAATACCCTCAATGTTTAAGTTCAAAGATATTATACAACGACAAAAACATTTGATATAATGTCAATCTTCATTGTAAATTAGAAAATGCTCAATTAAATTTTCTAAAAACAAAAATTTTTATCTTTATCAAAGTTGATTTTTGTTTTTAAAGGTAAATAAATTCAAATTTTAGATTTTGTAAAAAAAAATGTATATTTGCCAGTTTAACATATATTTTTACCTGCTATTAATTTAATTACAGCTGGAATTGCCAAGTCTTAAATATTTTTGTCACATTCCCAAATAATGTTTAGAATACTTGAACATCATTTTTATGATATAATATACTAAATTTATATAACCATTTTAAAAAAGGTGGGATGATTTATTTTTAAAGGATTTTATTAAGAGGAATGGAGATACTGTTAAAAAAAAAGTTTAATACTTTTTGAACTTTTAGTTTTCACAAATTCTTGGCACAATCAATATGTAGTTCTTAGCTTTTGCTTTGACCAAGTCTCTGCTGCTACTCAATCTATTTCTGTATGTGCCTTTAGCCACTAACCAGTGAAAATTGGACATGTTAGACTCTTCCTGTATCATGAAAATTTAGAGACTTTACAAATTCAGGATCAGGGGCATAAAGCTGATGAAAAGGTGTATGTTGATCAGTCCATGAAGTCTGAATACTGTCTTTGATTACATATAGTTCAATGTTCACTGAATTGAAACACTTTCTAAAGCAGCAAAAAAAGTCAAGGGCACTTTCATGACTTCCGTGTTTCGTTAGCCAGCTTAGAGATTTTGCTTAGCTTTTCTATTGATTTACTGAATGTTCAATTACTAAAACAATTTTAAAACTTTGAAATTCTTTTTACAATAAAAATTTTGAAAACAACACAAATTTTGACCTATAAAAATAGAGTTTAATTAAATTGTTGTTTATATTCTGATATTATTAATTTAAATATTTTTCAAACTGTATCAACAATCATATGAATTAAGAATAAAATATGTATACAATTTATTATATAATAAAAAGTACTCATAATTTTTTCAGTATGTAAACATTTATATTTATATAAAAATCAATTTAAAAATGAATATAAAAATTTAGACATCACTGTTCTTTTTTATGAATTTTAAGAGAAGAAAGTAAAGGTTATTCATAGCTCCCAATAAAAGTTTGATCCTAACTTTGTAGTCAGTTGTACAATACATAAGCAAGTGTATAGTACATATAGCACTTCAATGGATTCTACTCAACCCTTTTTGAAATATTACACCGTATTTAGTCTTTTGTGCAGAGTTCAAGTCATGACGGCGATATCTTAATAATGAAAATAAAATATTAAAAGTATCTAGAAAATCCATTATTATGTAACTATGTAGGAGATTATAAATTTTATTAAAATAAAAACAATAAATAAAAAATACTTATAAAAATATATTATATGCACCAATCACTCTTCTAAATTAATTTGATACAATCAAACACTTAATTTATCTCTTATCAATAATTATGTCATAATAAATAAAAATCATACAATTTTAATTTTATCAAATTATCTTTAAAAGTTTATTATTCTACCTATTCAAAAATACATAATTTAATTGTTATTATTTATAGGAGCCCAGGCATTTTCAAGAAAGCATCCTGTATCATGTTGGTTGTCAACAATGCTGGTGGTCTTTGCTGGTGGAATGCTGTGCAATGGTTTACTAGGAGAACCTATCTTGGCACCATTGAAAAACACACCTCAAGTTGTTGTTGCCACTGTTGTCTGGTTGGTTAAATTACTGTTATACAACATTTTTTTTAATGATTATTAAAATAACTAATGAATGTATATTGTTCAGGTATGTTATATTTTACACACCATTTGATATTGGATACAAAGTTGCCAAATTCTTGCCTATAAAGATAATTTGTGCAGCAATGAAAGAAATCTATAGGTATGTTTAAAAAATTTCATTTCCATATGCAAATTTGATAAATAAAAATTTAATTAACAATCTTAATTTTTTAGGTGTAAAAAAGTATACGATGGAGTCACTCATGCTGGAAAATTATATCCAAATGCATATCTTATCATGATTCTCATTGGAACACTCAAAGGTATTTAACATTTTTATTTACAAAATTACAGTTTTTACTTTAATTAATTTACAATGTTTTAATATTTTCAATAAAAAGTTTATTACAATTTTTAATAAAACAAATTAGTAGAGTAATATTTATCATTTTGATATTAATTGCACATAAAAATATTCAACGAAAATTGATCCACAGGAAATGGAGCTGGATTCACAAAACTGTTCGAGCGGTTGATCCGCGGAGCCTGGACCCCGACCGCAATGGAATTCATGCAGCCGAGCTTGTGAGTTTACCACGTATATCATAAATAAATATAATGATTTCCTACTACCGCGTGAGCTCGCGTACGCATGGAAATCATGATTTTCCAGCGAGCAATGCACATAAATCCGTTCGTTTTTCTCTTTCAGCCCGACGAAAGCGTCCATGGTTGCCTCAATTATTTTCGTCCTAGACAAGAAGACTGACCTTATTTCGGCGCCGCATGCCTTGGTGTACTTTGGAATCGTCATATTCTTCGTTTACTTTAAGGTTGTTGATGAAATTTCGAATTATTATGTTGAAAATTTGACTGATTATGATGACTTCGTTGAATAGTTTGCGTTATAAGAAATTTCAAAAAGTTCAGAAAAATAATTTCATTTGCAATAAATCTTTATGTAACGAAATGACCGGTATTATGGTTGTACTATCTTTATCTAAGTAATTATGCCGGTTTACATTGATAAACTGTTACCGTAATATCATTTCTACTAAAATTAGTTTTTTCACAAATATTTTTTTAATTACTCTCGTTATGAAAATTCCGTTAACGCATATCCATTACTAAATAATTTAAAATTTATATAATAGATGATTAATCAAACATATTATTTATTTCAGCTGTCTTCCATATTGCTCGGTATTCACGATCCGTTTGTACCGTTTGAAAACTTATTCTGCGCTTTGTTCCTCGGTGGTATCTGGGACTCACTGGCCAAGATCATGGGCCGTGGACAGGCTAAAGATGAAAAAGCTGATCAAAAGAAGACGAATTAGGCCGGCAGCTACAGAAGTAAAAAGAATTTGTACGTTTTTTACGTATTATTGATGCCTTTTATCATCAGAGGCTTAAAGTCTCGAAAAAAGATGTGTAAATTGTACACATATACTAAAAAAAATCCTTGCATAACTGTATACACATCTATGTATAATGATGTATACTATGTGTATAATTTATATGCATGTTTTTCCGAGTTTACAAGAACGGGAGAAGTAAAGTTTCTATTCATCCAAAGCGTAACTGCGATACAAAGCGGTTTTTTAAACATGTTCTAGTCAATAGTTTTGATTCCTAGGGAAGGGAAAAACTCACTTATTGTTGATATTAAAAGTGCAATAATTTTTTTTTACATTTTATTAAATCAGACTTGGCAAAAGTTGCAAGATGTAAAACAGCAAGGAGACAGTATTATAACTATTCAGATTTTGAACAAAAGATTGCATCTAATTATATTTTATATACAATTACATGTAACTTTTTACTCAGAACGACATGCACAGCCATTGATTCTTGCCTGTTATAAGAATTTTAATATGAAACAACATTTTAATCGAAGTTTTTGTAATTGGACACCCTAGTGGTATTCAAACATTGTTAATGATCAGATTGAATAGGAAATAGTTTAAAACTTTAATTGATATTTTCATTTTATCAAAATGTTTAATTGTTTTATAGTTATAAGCGGGAAATCTTACATATGTTGAATTTTAAATGCATATTTAAAAAGAAAAATTGACGTTTTCTTAACGGAAATTTTTTTCAAAAGTAAACTCATGTAGCATTGAGTTAAATTAGCCTTTTTTATCAAAAGAAAAACATTTTTCTATAATGAAAAACACAAAGACATCTTCCTACGTTAATTTTAACGTTTTTTGTAGTCTTCGAAAGCAAATCTTTTTCCTCAGTCAATATCAGAATGTAGATTGAATTTTACTTAGATTCACTTGAATTGTATACAAATAAAAATAACAGTTTTAATAGAAGTTATAATGGTAATTATGTAGCCGTGACCGATTTGCGATTTTATACACCATTTTACCTATACAATTACAGAATGAGTGAATTTTACAATCACTTATTATATATCAAAGGATTTGAATCAACCTTCAATGCTTTGTTAAAATCATAAACGAGTGCCGTGTTAAATTGTTTTCAATACTTAAAATTATAGGTAGCACTCATAGAAATGCATACTCTGGTTGGAAAATGTTTAATATAAAATAAATAAAACTACAATTTGATAACCTGTTTAAAATCAAACATTAACAAAACATGCAAAAAATCAAATGCTATAAATAGATTTTAGCTTGAATTGTATATTTAATATAATAAAACAATAAATAAAATATTTATATCTTCTATGTATTGATATTATTTTCTAACCAGAGACATTTTCAAGAAAAGATATAAAATAAATAATATGAATGAATTTTGTATACATATACATCACAGCTGCGCAGTATAGGCGTTATATAATCTTCGAAGAGTATCGTGAAAGATCTTATCATAAAAACGTTACCACAGCGGAATTTTTTAAACTCATGTATATTTAATGTTAAATTCGTTTTTATTTAAAAGTTACTACTGAGCATATAATCTACAATTTCTAATTGTAAATTATAGAACGAGTTGTAACCTTGTTTGTATTATCGTAACTTTTTGTGTGATAAACAAATTTTCGTATGAATATTGAATATATTCTGCAAATGTGTGTACATTCTATGTACTCTATGATAATGTTTCTAATTCTTCACACTTCAACTATATCGATACCTTAATTTAATGTGTGAAGACAGAACAGAATAACAAAAAAAAGAGAAAAGAAGAAAATCAATTGTACACACTTAGCGCGAGGATATTTTCATGATGTATTTTAGCGTGAAAACGAATTTAGTATATTTTACATATAAGGATTGAACCGTATTGTAAAAAAAGTTATTATATAAAAACCATGCATAAAATGTAGTTAGTTTTCTTTCTTTCTATTATAATACTTATTATATTTTCCTTCAGACTCCGATAAAAATATGTAAAGTATTATACTCCTAAACCCCACGTCCATAAATTTCATTGACAGCTTTACATATCTATTAACAACATCAAAATAAATTTAATTTAATTCTCTTCAAACAACAATTCATCTTTTTATCTAACTGTACCTGTACATTGCGTCAAATCGATATAAACACTATATAGAATTTCGAACCTACGAGTCGACAACTAGCGGTGTATAGCGATTCGATAATCTCGGCGGAGCTGCAGCCGCCGAGTCATTGCGCTGCGCCGCTTTAAATCCGCTTACGCCGTACGAATCCATAAAAAAGCCAGTTTTCGTCAAGCCCCGATGACGCAATTATTAACGATCGGCGCGTGGATTAAGTTTTTCGCATGCGACAAATATACGTAACAGAGTGCGACAGGTGCACTGATTTGCACCCAAAACGTACCACCATTATTTTTTGCGTTACAGTGATTTTCATTACAAAGCCGGCCATTACATTCCATTTACACAAGAAAAAAAATTATACCTTTCACTAAAACCTTAGTTATAAAAATAGCATACTATCTCTATTACCGCATCAAATCTCCAGCTGCAACGGATAAACTGACAGGTTGCCTCGATCGTTTCCACGCGCGGCGAAGTGCCTACGCGGCTCGCTAATCTCTTCGTGTCCGTCAAAATAATCGCGACGTCGTTCCGCGTCGACGAGACTAATCCGCTTACCGCGAAGACGTGTCGACTCGACGAAAAGTCCGTTAGTTGTTGCGATTGCTACGTCATCCAGCTCTGATGACGCGTCGTCGTCTGATCCGTCGCAGACTACGTCAGTGCCCGGTGACAGGCGTAGTGTATTGTTAGGGCCATCGTGACAGATTGTAAAATCTGGAGTATTCTTTGTTACAGTTATATATATATATCGGGAAAAATTAGATTAAAGAATTTCACTATATATTATTATTACGTACCTTGTAAACAATAATCCTTATGATCGAACGACGAACACGACCCTTTACTCAACGTATCCGAATCGCAGGAACAGCTCGGGCTCCCATCGTCGCTTCCGATATCTGAACAACTTTTCGGTCTACAACTACTACAAGTACTACTTTTGTCAGAGCAATCGCATGTATCATCGTCATTGGAATTATCACATTCCTCGTCTTTGTACGGTCTCGCAAAATTTATCAGAATCAACTTGATCTCCGAGGGCGTGACAGTAAAGCACTTGAATTCTTCAGCTGGATTATTGTCTACCTCTACTTTATCAGAATTTTCGTGGCATTCACATGGCGGATCGAAGATTTGCTTGGTACAATCGTCTTTGCATTTTTGACAGCTGTCACTGGAAGAAGCAATGCTCTTATCTGGCGCGTGGTAGTATTCGCACGGTGGATCCAGGTTCTGTTTGCCACAGCAATCCCTGCAGTCACGGAAGCTGCTAGTGCTGGATTCTTGGGATGTATTGGCATAACGACAACAGGGCGCAGTTAGATACTGCTTGGCACAACAATCCTTGCAAGCTTCGAAGCTCGGGCTCTCTGAGATGATATTATCACTTATAATGTAAAACTTGTAATGTAAAAGGTTGAAACGACAATACCTTCGATTTTTTCAGGATTCAGAATCCTATAGATGATGTTGCGAATAATGTCGAACCAAGCTGGTTCAGGTTCATTCGCACCACGGCCGAATTCCTGTGCTTCCAAGTATCGTTTTTTCAATATCTCGACCAATTTCATACATTCTTTTTGACCAACGTTCTTTAGTTTTAAAGTTTTTGCTATATCTTTGTAAGCTGCCGATCTCGCGTGTCGATCTGTATAATTGACATGAAGCTTGTCCCAAAGTATCGAATGCGATTGGTAAAGTCGCATGAATCGTAAGATATTCAAGTCTGTCCATTGGTTGGTTTCGGGAACGAATTTTAACCACCATTCGGGATTGTTATCCAGTTTTAGTGGAGATTTAGTTGGTTTGGTTATAATTGACATAGTTTAAAAAAAAAAATAAGCTTTCTTGGTTATATAGTTTCACCAGAATTTAGTCGGGAAAATTATATTTATAATTTAGTCGCTTGAAGTTAAAACATATACGATATTCTTTTATTATTCAGAATTTAATTTTCTCACTTGTTGATTCCTTGACTCGACCAATCACGTACTGATTAGTATAGAAATTTTAACAAAATATATATAGGTTTCTACAAGTTATACGAAACACGTCTTATACTCACTATTTACACATTGTAATACTCACGGATTTACACAATTATATAATACGTCTGATACATTTTCTAACCATTTAGATACATTATTCCAATTACAAATCTCATTTGTACACCTGAAACGTCAACCATTATTTTTACAATTCAAAATAACCCACCTGTACAGTAGTCATCCTGTATAAAACTCTCATCTCTTACTTTTTTAAGTGCGCATATCCTTCTATGATACTGCTGCGTGACTTCTGGGCCTTCCTCCTCGCAGCCTTCTTTCGTAGGGCTTCTAACGATAAACGACCTGTACACCTGGTTACACTTCACATACTTCACACCGTCCTGGCAATCATCGCACAATTGCTGCTGTTGTTGCTGCTGCGTGTCATCAGTTCGCGATCTTCGCAATGACCTACTCCTCGTTATTGTCTGCTGGTGTTGACGATGATGATGACTTGGATTCGTAGACACACGAGGACTACTTGGAGGCGACGTCCGTGGAAGCTCAGGACGATTAGCGCATCGCACCAGATATTCCAGGACGGTGTCGCGTTTTTGCGTGCCCACTGATGCTTTCGTCGTATCTTTTACCGATTTAGCTGGGAGTAGGAAAATAAACGTGAGCTGAGTATTTTAATCCGAACTGTGTTTTTTTTTTATAATTAGGATGGAAACTGACGACTTATTCGTGATTCGTACTGCGTTCCTTTCGATGAGCACAATGTTTTCTCCTGCACACCTGCGTCCTGAAAGTCACGATTAATGCACGTGTCACCAGTTGATGCTTCCTTCAATGCCGATATTGTGTCCACTCGTAAATATTGTCCATCCTTGCTTATCTCTTGAATCCTGCGCTTAGACGTTTTCCAAAGTAACGGGGTTCTATTGTGAACTGGTGAGTTTGGCATTTGATACGATTGCTGTAGCCGCGATGACTCAATACCAGACGGTGGTATGGTACAATCATCTACTCTGATCACCGGAATTTCCCGTGGTGTTGATTGGTTCTGATGATCGAATCGAGTGCTGAACAACAAAGTCACATGTCATATGTGAACCACAAAATCCCCTATCTATAAATTCCTTTATACACCAGCAAGCATAGTATTAACCTGCTAAGAATATTCCTAGGCTGTGGTATCCCACCCGCGCCGCTCGGTGTGGTCTGCGTGTTTTTCGCAGCACATGGTTCCTCGACCATGTCGCACTGTACCGACTGATCATTGCAGCACGCTTTTTTGTTCTGTAGTCCTAGCTCGCAGGTGTTCTCCGGAGTAGGCCGTTCGACCTTGTTCACGACAGCATCACACTCGCAGCAATCTGTAAGGTCGACGTTAATCTGAAAACGAGGATGGTGAAGGTACGGGTAGAGGATATCGACTCCATAGAGCAACGCTGTATGGCAGTATAATACTCGGACCCGTAGTCAGCCGAACCTTGCTTCTGTAGCGCGTCATCGTCGCAGTCGTAATCCTTTTTACCGTTGTCCAGATCCAAAGCGCATCTAAGGATCTCGAGGAAGTTTTGAGTCAGCTTGCCCCGAGGACTACAACTTGAGGTTGTTTTCTCGGTGGTGGGTTTGTCAGCGCGGCAAGGTGGTGGTTTTTGTAGGTCTTTGGCGCGTTTACAAGGTTCACAGTCGTCTTTCGTGGTGTCCACGGGTTTTGCTGTGTTTCAAGTTTTACTTTATTAAAAATGAATTTAAATTTCTATAATGTGAACTACAATTAACCTTTTTCTTCCTGTTCCTCGAGATTAAGCATTTGCTCCAAGCACCGTAGAAGCAGCTTTGTTGTCGACGAAGCGCACTTATCATCCTCCAATACATTTTGTTGCGCCTGCTTCTCACGAGTTCTTGAAGAAGCTATGTATACCGATCAATGTAAGTTTTACTATTAATTTTTTTTAATATACAATGAATCATGGACTATACCATTGTCACAAGTTTCAGGAACACGCTGTTGCTGTGCTCTACCACCGTCTACGCAGCATTCGGTAAAGGCGACTTTCTCAACCGAATCGGATCTTGTCCTAACTAATGGAACATACTTGCCCCCGGGAGTAAGAAGAACAAAGTTGTGGATGGTTTTCCCAGGTTCCAGTATACCTGCATCCGCGTCATCTTGACAACACTCTGAAACAGCGTCACCACCAAAAACTATAGAATGTTCTTCACCACAAAAAAGGAACATTATATTGTATTAAAATCTTCATTCTTCAATATATACCTACCCACAACGTCATCCTCATCAGGACCCACACACATATCCCTTCTACTCGAACACTTCGTCGCGCAACAGTTCTTATTCCTTCTACCACTCTTACTAGACTTAAACTCATCGTCGGTGACACCCGCCGCGAAATCCCGTGTCGTCTTGTCCGTCTGTACGCGTCGCGACGTCTTCCTCGGAGACTCACACGGCGAACCCGTGGCAATCGCACAACGTCGTTTTTTTTCGCTACTACCACTAGTAGTCCCATTATTACTCTGACTGGGCGACGGGAACACAACCTTGAACTGTGAGTATGCCTCGAGGACGCCATTCTCGAATCGCGCAGCAACCCGCGGTGCGTACGTGCAGGATTGAAGGTTGTTCTGAGCGTCGAAATGTACATTTCTCGACTGGTCAAGAACGGTGAGATCGGTAGTTGCGACTGGTGCTGGACATGGTTTGTCACGGGATGACGGTCGATCGGCTGGAAGGTGGATGGGTTTTTAGTGAAAATTTGTGAAGGTGGTTACTTATTGTTTTGTACTTGGTATAGCTACGTTGGTAAGGGTAGTATTTTCGCGAATAAATCGTAAGGTTCGACCGGTAATTGTATATATACCGAATATAGGATTCCCAGGATTCTTATCCTTCAGATATCTTTATACGGTACGATAAAATATAATATACAAGTTTAGTAGCAACTAAAGTATCCCCATATAATGTATTCATTAATTATTATCAGAAAAATTAAAAAAAAAAACCAATACTCACTCTTCGCACACCTACTCTGGTAACTTGGACACGTATCCTTGGTGCAGCTCTCCGGCGTCTTTGGCTTCGGCGCTTCCTTCTCACAGACATTTTCGCACTGATCCTTGCACTTTTCCGTCTCCCTCTTATCGGGACAGGGACAGCATTCAGTCATTTTGTCGCATGTCTCGACCGCTAACTTATCATTCTGCTTTTTTGCTACTGGACAGGTGACAATCTGTCGATCTCGCGAGCATGGAGGCCGTCTGCTTCCTGCGCTGCTGCCTTGTCGCGATCGATTACTTTTTGGTTCTACGTGCAGTGAGGTATTATATGTACAATTATACTTCACTTTACTCTTGTATAATTTTTATTTTTCAATTATCGTTTAAAGAGAAAGATTTATTGTTTTTACCACAAGGCATAGTGGGCCGAATATCAGATATCTTCTTCCGTTGTTCTCCGCAATTTGTTCTCTGTGAGCATTGAATCGGACGATTTGAACACCCATAGTTTCCTATATATGTGTATTCAAATGTTAATTATTATACACGTTTATGTGGCACACATTGTCCGACTATACTAACCGGTGCTGATAGCACAAGGATCCTTATTGCAAATATTCTCCACGCGGCTGAGACGATCGAGGTGCGAGGCATAAGCCGGACACTCAACTGTACGCGCGCAGTTTCTCGTTGTCCAGGTCAGATTATCGAGGTAACTGTCACGCTGCCGCGTCCACGCAGTACTCGGCCTCGCACAGTCTGTTTATTGTCCATTGATGTGATATAGATATATAAGTATTAATAAAAAAGCGTATGGAGGTATATCTTACCCGAGGGTTTACAGGTATCCTTTTCCTTCGTCGTTCCAGCCTCGGAGCAGAATCTGGTTATGTTCTCCAGTTTGCTTCGGTTCTTCTTACGGCCTCGTTTCTTTCTTCTACCTCTGAGAAAAATCTATTTTTTTCATCTAGGATTCTTTGAAATTAGAGGTATATGGTTTCGGAATTAATATTCTTTTTATCATTCCTTTCACTGGTATAAGAATTTAACACAGTAATGGATGGTCTTCATCACATTAAATGTCTGATAAAATAAACAACGGAGTAAAATCACAAATTCTCAATTAATAAGTGAAAGACTATTAACCATGATATTAACAAAACAAATTCATTCGTATATTAAAAATTAGTAATGAACGTTATTTTTAAATCTGATTCGATCCGTAAATTTGCTTTGAAATTTCAAAATAATAATTCATTCCATCCCTTAAACCCAAAAATTTCATTAACAGCAACCAACTTTCCCAGAGGAACAGTCTGTACGATGCTCGGGTTCTTCGTACAACAGTCCACGCCCTCAGGATCACCCGCGTCCTTCCTTCGCGCGCTCGATGATATCGTGTGCCTAAACAATGTCTTCACCCTTGTTGTCGTTGTCTGTTGTTGCTGCTGCTGTTGCTGTTGTCTGCCTCGTCGTTGTCGGCAGCTGATTTCTTCAACGCGCTCCTCGTCGCGTACAATCTTCTCGAGCATCGCCTCGACGATCCTCTGCCATCCCGGGCGGAACTGTTCGGAGTGACAGCAGGAGTTCCGCAGGGCTTTTGTCTGTTCGCGCACGTATCTGCGTGCAAGGAATTATGTTAGTTGATGAACATTAGTTGCTAATTATTTGTTATTTATAAGGCTACATCGTTGATTTGTAAACTTTCTTTTGTTACTTTAATCGTGATCGAATTATTAGTTTATATTTATAATGATTTTAATCTAATGATAAACAATGATGTCAATGGTTACTGTTGTAATGAAAATTGAAGTAAATAAAAGAAAAATACTTATAATAGTAATGCTTACTCGATCAGGCGGGGATGATGTTTGAAATAAAGCATTTTATTTCAACACAACCATGGAGGATGAGAAAATCTTAACTTCAAAAATACTTATAGAAATACCGATAAGAACGTACAAATGCAAGTATTGGCTTAAAAAAATGCTTACAGTAATAATTCACATTAATAAAACTACTTTTTTATTTTAAGTATATCTACAATATCTTCAACAATCTAAAAACTAACTTGTTTTCTTTTTTTTTTAAATAATATTAGATCAATCAACGTATATACGCACTCACTACAAACGCAACATAATACACAAAGATCAGAAGAACCGCATTCTATAGCAGTGCCTCAAAAGTTCTACTCACTTTTCTCTGATAGCCCTGATCAATCGTAGACAGCCCTTGAAATTTATCGACTCGTCGCTCAAAGCACTCACTATCTTTGTCAGAGCCTCGGTTCTCGCGTAGCAGTCGGTGAACGCCGCGTGAAAGGGATTCCACAGACACTCGTGTCTACGATATTCAATGAGAAATCGTTCGGCTACTTCGTCGTCCCATTCCTCACACATAATCGCGACGCATCACGTGCCGTCCCATCCTGACGTATATATATGTATGCACGTGCGTTTTCGCGAATATATATCTATACTTTTATACTTGATATACTTTTTCTTGGTTATATACTTGAGAATTTTTTATGCCTCGCGCGTGAATGCGAGTCGCGCGAACGTTGCAGCGAATGCGACGAGATGATGTTGATATGTATATAGCTCGGGGGAATGGGTTTTGTTTTGCGGAGGTGGTGAGTGATGTAAAGAAATCGAAGTTATTTTTTTTCACAGAAAATAAACTTTATTCTTAAGGCGGTGATAAAAAACTTCATTTAACATTGTAGTAATTTAAATAGTAAAAAAGTATACGGTACATTATAATACAGTACAAATGGACACACACGCAGTTTTAGTAACATTTGTAATAACTGTTATATCAAACTTTTATGATGTTTATGTAACAATAGAAAAAGTAAATAAACTATCATTGCGAATAAGTATTGTAATATGCAAGGAACGAGTTCCTATACAATTATAATCCGAACTCACCGATTTCAATGATTTCTGACGAAGTATGAAACAATAAAATATTTAGAATATTTAAAAAAAAATATATATATATATATATATCAGGAATTTTCTTCGCATAAGTTTAATTCGTAATTCATTAAAATTACGGTATCCGAAAATTGCACCATTAAATTGCAATCTAACGAACTTTGTTCACCAACGTATATCTTTTTAAAATTTAAAAAAATATTTTTAAGTATTTTTGGTTGAAAAGTAATTATATTGATGAAAAGTCAAAACAATTAGATAATTCTTTTCATTATAGTTTTGGAAATTCGTGCTTTACACACCGCGAAATTAAGAGACGCTCAAATGTTGCTATTACACGTTGTAGTTGATGTTAAAAATGATGGTTTTAAACACTTCACAAAGATTGTTATTATTGTCAACATTTTATACTATGTTCATTTATGCTTTATTAATTTATAAGTAATAATTTTCAACTTGTTTCATTGAAAAATAATGAGAAGCCAAGATATACTCGCAAAAATCCATTTTCTAGAATCTCAACTTCGAGGATGGTATTACTCCCAAAATATGCATTTGAGTCAATAAAAAAATACGGATCTTTTATTTTTCATTTTCTATCCCATATCAAAAAATCATTGAAATCGATGCATTCTTGTTGGGGGTCTTTCCAAGTTATTTTGTAGAGACAGTATTGTTTTATCAATATAGTGATCTAACAATACATATTGAAATGGTTACCTTGTATTAGCGCGGAATTAGAACGTCCGACAGATTTGCTGATGTATTTATGTCACATTCGTAGTTCATATTTTTATAGAAAGAAATACGTAAGAATACAAGAAATTCCAGTTTATCTCCATGGTTTATTACTCGATTACTTGAAATTTTATTGAAATTGATACGTATTCATGGTATTTTATTTATGTTTTGAGCATCTAAACGTTAATTTTTTATTCAGTTTTTCACAACGGGAATTATTTTTACATCTGTCGGACGTTTAACAACAGCGTTTTATTAATTTAGTATCTTAATAATTAGGAGGATCATGGTACTTGTAGTGAAGAAGCTTAGTATAGTTTTATAATGAATAATTTAACAGCCATTGCAGTAGATTTTTGATTAGGTAACATTTACAACATTTCATTTATTTGAAGTTTCGCATTAAACAAGTGTTATTTCAACAAAAATTTATTTTCGAAAGCAACTTTCCTTTTCAATGAAAGAAAAGTAACTCAACAGTTCTCAGTTATAAAAATATTAATGTTTTTATACGAACAAAACTATTTTCTTAAAATAGTTACGTTATTTAATATTATAATAATAAATATAAAAAACACAAAATTGTCATGACATCTAATTGGTTTCCATTATGAATATCACTTCTACGATAAGGTAGATTAAAATAAAAAAAAATCACATTCTTATATTATTAATTTCAGAAATGAAAAAATGTATGAAAAAACTTATTTTACTATTGTCATCAACATTCGATTGATAATCATGTACTGCACACTATATCAGTAAATTTATAATGATTATTTCATTTTTTCTACTTTTACTTTGAAGTAAAAAATGTTTTATGAGAAGGTCAATTAAGTAATTTCAATTTGCTCACGATTTTATCATTCAAACAGCCATGAGTTAGTGAAGATTTAATTTCTCGAAATTAAATCTCCAAACTGTTATAAACACTGATTTATATCGATGTATCAGTACATGCAACCACTAAAATTTTTGCTGACATTAGTAAAATGATTTCTCCAGTATTTATGACAGCGTTAACCAGCGCTCGCAGTATAAAAGGAAAAGCTTCGATCGAACCTCTCATGTAATAACGGAGGCCAGACAAAGTAAAGGCGTCGACGCCTCTTAGTATTTGTACTTGAAATTCATTTTTACGAGGTACTGTACTTTGACTTGAGCTACATCGTAGACGATGAACTCGTTGTACAGTAGCGATGGAGTTTCCTTGAGTTTGGGCTTGTACGCCGGTCCACATGGCACTTCGACGCCGTTCTTGAGCTTCTCGGATTTCTCGGGGTCTGGCATTGTTATACCACGACCCCAGGTCGAGTGCTTGCCGTGTGGAAGTTTCTCGATGTAGTCTGAGTGGAAGCGTTCGTACGGGTTGCCGAGAGCGACCTCGCACAGCAACAGCAGACCTGTCGAGTCACTTACACTTGTGCAACAATAGTTCGCGGACTTGGAGACCATGTCAGCAAAGTAAATACCTGTTTTTAAAAAGCAGAAGGATTAAGAATGTTGTTTTGCAGCTTAAAAAAATCTTTTGTAGGATGGGCAAACTTACCTTTTCCGAACATGTAACCAGTGACAGGAGCCTCGGGCGGTGCGATCCTCAGACCCTGAGACAGAATACCCGCATAGTTGGTGACTCTGGAACCGTGCCAAAGGAGTTTCTTGTTCGGCAGCTTCTTGAAGGCTTTGTACCTTTTGTCTTCGCCGGACCTCTTTACCGTGTACACGTCCTCGATGATGAGCTCGTATTGTTTGTGCGTCTCGGCGTGCGTGTTCTTCACGTACTTTTCAATGAGCTTGAATTCCTCGCTTTCCTTGTCCATCACATCGATGTCTGTCTTTAGTTGCTCATAATGCAAGTCGAGCGGGTTCTTGGTACCGTCGCCCTTCGTGTGTAACAGATTGTATGCGATCTCCATTTCAAGCAGAGATTCCAACATCTCGCACTTGCTTTGAATCTCCTTCTCCGTTTCAATGGCACTGCAAGAAACATTACAAAAAAATTAAGTGTTGGAATTTCAAAAAATTAAATTTCTCGGCCAAGTTGAAGTTGGACATTTCACGCGGTCTTACCTAGGTCCTTCAACACCGAAATTATGAGGTATTAATGTGTAGAACTTGTTTGATGCCGCGATAAACTTCGATCTATCTTGACAGCCATCCTTAACCATGGTGAGTAGTTGTGTGAGGACGGAGTAAGCCTGCTGAATTTGTTTCTTCGAGATCTTGCCAAGAGGCATTTTGTCCATATCAATCTCGAATTCCAACATAGCCTTCTTCATCGCGCTCACATCGAAGATAAGGCGCATCAGATCCTGTACCGGTTTTTTCAGTTTGCTGTCAATGTCCGAGTTCAGAAGATTAGCGGTGTCTTCGGAATCGTCGCCATGGTCCACGTCGAGGGGATAAAGCTTTTGTGGCACTTTAACAAAGTTGTCGCGATTACGCCACGCATTGCCACTTTTTTCCTCGTACAGATCTTCGAATGTCTTGATACAGTCCTCTAGAGCCATGGAATCGCATTTATTTCCGCCAATTGTTGTTCCTAGGACGAAAAAAATATTTCAACATTGGAAGTATAATAACAACAATTATTTTAATACATGATATTATTTAAAAAATTACCAATACGTCCCCAGCTACGGAATAGCCAATATTTATTTTGAGTATCGTGCTTGAGTATCTGCAGTTTGTAAAAACTATTTTTTTTTGTTTGTATATCAGTAATACCAAGTACAACAGTGAACTTTTCTTTTCCGCGTGCATATACGTGAGCGGTATCTTCCAATCCACTGTCAGGATCTACAGCTCCACCTCCCTTGACGCGTAGTTTTACCTTTCCTGACGCTGATTTTTCGTACTTGCTCTTGCCTCTCGAAGCTGATTTCTAAAATTTTCATGTTAAAAAAATTTATATATAGAATAGTATACATTTCTTTAATTAGAACGGTATTCAAACAATTCCTTACAGTTGCTATAGACTTATTACATCTGACTTGCGGATCACTGCCCCAGGGTGCGATCGACTTCTTTTTGATGAGCATGATGGGTGCGTCGGTGAACTCCTTGGCCTCTTCGATAAAGTCTTCAGATACGACATGAATGTCCAAGTCTGACGCGTCCTGGATTATCTTGGACATCTTTTCGACATCTGCAGGTGTAGCTATCACAGCAGCCGTATCCTCTGATACTTTGCTCTTAACGGTACCACCCAGAAGTAGAATTTCCTTCGTTAACTCGTCTTTGCTCTTAGACAGCTTGCCAGTAATTACAAAGTCCAAATGTTTAAGAGGTTTCGGTTTTTCTGACTTGATCTTGGGTCCGTCAGTTGCATCTTCTTCTTTCTTTACTGCGCTCGAGGTCGACGGTGCAGTTATTTTCAGTAATCGTCTGCTGACTTTAGGCTTGAAACTGGCTCTGAAAAATAAGAGCATATCGAAATTTTTATTAATTTCCTTTGCATCTTTCAAAAGCAGTGTAGTCAATTATCCAAAAAAGTTAAAATCTTCAAAGCAGCCTTTAATAAATATTAATTATAGTATGCATGTGAAAAATACTTACAAAAACGGATCGAGATTTTTCATACTATGGCTAATGGTGAATTTCTTCCTTTTAGGATCTTGAGTGATATTTTCACACAGTGCCCATTCAGACAGACTGCCAGTGCACTTGTATCCAGTGCCAGATTTGTACTCGAATTGCCCTTGGCACTTTGGGCATGGTTCTAAAGCACCAAAGAGCATGACGTCCGTCAAAGCATCTAAAATCTACGGACGCAAAGATACACATTAATTATAATAACAAGCATAAAAGAGAAAAGAAAAAAAGTGAAAAAGCAGCATACCTCACTTTGCCCTGAAGGCACAGCTTGACTGTTCTCCTCGAGCAGTAAAGTCAGATAATTTTTCGATATTTTCGATAGTTTATCTCTAATAGAGAAGAACTTTTTGTTCTGTGCCTTGAGCTGTTTCTCCTCCTGGTCGTCCTCGGGCTCGGTTTTCACCTTCTTTGCAGCAGGCGGCACATCTTCCGCCTTAATCTTAGGCAGCTGTTTCTTCAGCTCGGCTTTGTCCTCCTTAGACAGACCGGCGGAACCGGGCAAGGTGGTACCCTCATCGAAGTACTGAAGCTCGGAGCGCAATTTAGCAAAGCAGGGTAAATGGTACCAGCGGTCAAGGCCACCGTATTTGCGAGCATCCTCGCTCTCGTAGTCTTTCTTCGAGACGCGCATTTCGGCCTTGACAATTGTCTCCTCGCAACCACGGCATTTCGAGCGGTTCGACTTGGCGTACTCGACCTTGAACTCACCGACCGAACTGCTACCAGCGGCAGGGGCAGCGCCCTTAGCGCGTTTGCGACCCTTGCCGCTTGCAGCAGCTGGAGCTGCACCGCTGGCACTGGCTTCTTCTGCAATTGTTGAGGTTTCGGTTAGGATGATAGTGTTTTTCTAGGTTTTACATTAGTTGCACAGCGGAAGTAAAGTAATAATAAATTTCTCTTAGTGGTTAATACGTGGATTAGAAAAATGATTAGCAAACAGTCCGGAAGAAAAAACAATATGTAAAATATAAAAATTTATAAAAATTTTCTAAAATTAACTACAAATGTTGTTTAATTTCCTTTAAAAAATGTATCTTTTTATATTTGTCGAAATTTGTTGAACTTTTATACAATCTAATCGTAAAATAACTCGACAACCTCGTCGACAAGATCAAAAAGTGCCTGAGAAAAATTATGTAAAATTACTCGGACATTACTGCCACGTAGAATAACTGTGTGAAAGCTCTGCTATAATCACGTTTAATAGTACCATAAAATACCAAGTAAATGCTTATATTTTTTACCAGCAAATGAAAGCACTCGAATATTTTATAGAATTGAAAAACATAATCATAGTTTTGTCTAACTTTTTTGCAAAATAGAAAGTTAATAATATTTATAATATTTTCAAACTCATCCTTCTAATTTTCATAGCTATCATTTTTTGGGTAATAACTGAGCATCAAACATAACTTAAGTTACCGCCAAACATTTTGTCTAAATGATGAAAACTGGTAACACTCAATTTTATTACAATAACAAATAAATAAATAATTTACCATCCCACTACTTTCTTCAATTCAATATACAACTCACCCCTGCTAAAAATAAACCGGTCAATTAAAATTTCCAGGAAGATACGCCTAATCAAAGCGTTATCGGACCGTTAAGTATATGTCCACGCCTCCCGCGCACTTATATAGACGGGCTAACTGAAATACGATTCGAATGTTGATCGTGGAGAGGGGAATTCCCGCGCGCGTAAGAGCCAGATGACTCATCGCGTATATAGAGTTGATGAATTTGTGATAAGGGAATAACCAGGTGCGGAACTACGAGAGCACGTGCGAATAAGTTTCCCGCACTGACGGGTTTCCAAGATCTTTGTTTACATCATTTTTATGCAAAACTGATAGTGTAAATTCGTACAGTTGCTTGCTCAGTGATAATTGTGTGGAGTTCGTGTGTGTTATGACATAAAAAATTAGTTATGTCAGTTGTTTTGTTTGGTTTATTATAGTCAGTTCATTATTTTAGATATGTATGTATATAGATGGTAATATTATTGTTATAATATGCCAATTCATTCATAACACGAATTATATATATATTAAAAATTATAATACAAATAATTTATAAAACAAAAATAAAATAAATATTATCAGAAAATTTTAAATCTATGATACAAAAAAATTTTGTTTTTGAACCAATTTATCACTGGTACTAAAAAAAATTACATATATTTATAAGCAGTATTTTACATTGTTTAGCTTAATTAGTTGTCAGAGTATAAATAGATATCCTTAATTTTTATGAAATAGCCCATATTGATTTACTTATAGATTTTTCTTTTTGTTGAAAAAGTTAAAAATAAAAAAGATTGATAAGCAGAATAAATTCTTTCAAAATATTTAATAATGCACTGTTTTTTTTTAATTTAAATATTAACACCTGTTTATAAACAAATACTAGAAATTATGTACATTCTCTTATTATAATTATATGCTTGCATTTCTATAAAAAAATAAGAATTTATTTGATATATACAAGAAAACTACTTATACCTAAATTAATTCATAAAGAATGACAAAAGATAAAAAGTAATTTCATAATGATCCTTCCTTCTTCCAAAATTTAATATTACAATGTCAACTTACGTATATGTCTTTTAATGAACTCCTGGTCCTCCCAGCGAATACTGTCAAAGTGTGCGATATCTCCCACATTCTGAGGCCGTTGTTTCTTGAAGAAGCAACTGGCATGGTGCCAGCGTTCCAGTTTGCCATCATGGAAGGGGCTCTGGAAGTAGAATATACAAAATATAAAATAATCAAGTGCTCCGTACTCCAAAGATTAGACATGGATCTAACAATTGAAACCTGCATGTACTTGTTTTTTTAATAAAGCGAATAGAGTGCATGGAGATTATGACAATAGCTCCAAAACATAATACAACACAAATAACAAATTTATATTCAAATAAAACTCAGCAACAAAATATTTCGTACGACTATTATTTACAATGATAACTTGAGTAAAACAATGTAAAATAAACAAATAATTCATAACTCCAAAACACAAGCATTATTCCAAATAAAGAAGCATCGAACGCTGTCTCCATTTTCCTCGGCTTCTTGCAAAAACTACAACCGCATACGTAGCTAAAGCTACTTTTATCTCGAATCTATACATGCACGTATTAATTGCTCTCATATATATATATATATGCAGTGCGCGCGTGCCGTGACGCAAGATAAAAACACTGAACAGGTTACAACGAGCGAATCCAACACCGAAGCATCTACACAGCCGTGCTCTACTAGAACACATACCTGGACAACAGTGGCGATACGTAGACTATCCTTGTCGATCTTCTCCTTGCAGACCTTACATGCAGCCCGGCCGCTCTTCGAGTACTCCACGCGGTAGGGCAGATCATCCGTCATCTTCTCCCTTATTTATTTACTTTTCCTCGACTCCGACACTCGGTTATACACGCGACGAATGTAAATAAAAAAAAACGCTTACCAAGCTTTTCAGTAGCTACAAGCTACGTACTTGTATTATACGCGACGTATTATGTGTGAATTACACAAACACGCGGGAACGCGGGCGACGGGGTCGACGCGACAACGAGCAATGCGAGACCGACAGACAGTATAGACGTGAATCCATGCCGCGTATAGTATCGTAGTCGCCGGGTGGCGCTTTTTGAAAACATCAAAAGAGAGAGAGGAGAATGAATAGCGGGGAAATCCGCGTTCTGTCATTGGCGCGCGCTGGAAAGTTTCGTGACCGCCATGTCGCTTTGGCGGGAGATCGCAACGGAGGTTTGTAGTGGAAAGTAAGGTGAGAGTTTCGTAGTTTTTCAAAGTGTAAGTTAAGGATTTAGGATACTTTTTTATCGTTCTTTTAAATTTTATGAGGTATTTTTCAATATGCGTAGTAGAAAAACACGTATGTAAGGTTTGGAATGCGCAACTTGCTCTGAGCTTCTGCTCGCGGCCGTTGATAGAGCGCGCCGGATTGGCCAGCTGGAAAGTTAGGTGGATTATGTTGTGTAACACACATGTTAGGATGTAGGTGGGTAGGTATATTTGTTTACCGCGATTGATAAGGCGAAAGTATATATACAATTTTGTTTATACAGTGCTGGGGTTTGCAGAAACGTCTAAGCATATATATAAGATTGTGATGAAGCCATGTAGTAAATATTGCACTGGCCAGGTCAAGTGCAACGAACCATAAACGAAAATCTCGTCTCTACGGGAGGCTGTGCGTACTGAGCACAGCGCAGGTATGTGTATAAGTATACACAAAGAAAAAAGCGAGCGTCGCGCGACGCGCAGCTGCGGATGGGACATTCGCGAGACAAAGGAAAACTGTCGGCCTTTCGTTATGAAATAGAGCAGGTAAGATGAAAAGCAGTGATTTGTGAGCAGGGAATCAGGGAATATAGCTTAAAAAGCTCCTGTTCCGAATTCGTTATAGGTGCGGCCTTGTAGGTATACGCGTTTAGCTCGAAATACACGGTGCCTTTGTTCGTACAATATAAATATCGAGAAAATCAAGTATTTATTATTTTTTTTATAAAATTATTTTATTGTTTGGCTAACAATATCTTTTGCATTATTAGATAATAAACTATTGATTTTTCAATAATCAATTGGCATTTGCTATACATACAGCTTTTCATTTTACTTATAAGTACAAGCACAAAAAAATTGAACAACAGAAAGTTCTAAAATCAATATCCAAAAAGTCAAGTAACCATTATTATTAAAGTACATTTTGCTTAAATCTGTTTTGACAAGAATTTACATAAAGCATACTTTATAACAAAAATTTTGAAATATACTTTGAAAAAACGTATAAACCAAGATAAGTTAGAGTATATATTACCATGCTATATCGTTGCTCCCTACGAAGACTAGCACATTTCGCGCTCCTACTGAATTTTAGATAATTTATGCAAATCAAAGATATAAGAATACTTGCGTACAAAAAAGTCTTATTGTGTCTAATTAATATGTTTATTCATTCCTCCATAGATTTAATAAGTAAACTCAAAGTGGATAGTAAAAAAATTATTTATTTTAATAAATTCATTAATTTCAATTATCACTTTGTCAACACTGCATGCACGTTGACGTGAATCGTGACTCAAACGATCGTCACCTACCACAAACAATGGCGCATTTTTTTGTTCGATTTCTATGTATGCAATATCATGAGAATATTATTTTACATTTTATTAATTAGTATTTTACAACAACGTTATATTTTTATAATACCAAATATTGAATATAGTAATATAAAAATTGATATAGTAAAGTTTATATTAGAAGATCATAGCCTATGTACTCATTCTTCCGGTTTTTATATAAGATTTATTATAGTGGTACAGACATTTATTTTTCCTATTATCGTGCGCAAAGTATCCCTTTCCCACACGCTATTATTCAGGTAGCTGAGGGTGCGGGAAAGTAGTTTCGCGTGCGGGGAAAGTAGTTGACCGTGCGAGAAAGTATAAAACTATATAAGGGAAAGCATAAACGTACGGCGTTAAATCTATTTTTATTGAAAAACTGAGGGGATTCTACAAAAAAAGCTATTCTAGTGTTTATCGCGAAAAATGCTTTCGTGGGGAGTTACAAATTAATGAAAATCGGTCAAAAATGCAAAAAATCATCAAAATTCAGTTTTTGACTTATTATATCTTCAAAACTATGCGTCAAAAAATCTAAAAAAATTCAGAGATATCCAGAATGAGTAACAGAACATTTTCTGAGAGTTTCAAGAAAATCTATTTTTTGACCTTTCGATTTGACAGAGACTTGGCCATATTATATCCATTTAAAAATTTATTGTACTTTTATATTCTATATGAAGTCTACAATTTACACATCCACATAATACCTGAGAACCATTACTCGTTTACGTATAAATAAATTATTCAAGGCTTATACGCTTCATCGCTATGGAAGACATTTTTTTTTTGAAAATCAATATTATAGGATTTATTCAGGGGTTCCGATATTCAATGAACACCCGGTGTAACTAACAGCAGCCGAACCGCGACACGAGATACTACGCTAGGACTCAGTTGTGTTCGCACGCGCTCTTTCCTCGTGAAGCAGAGCGCAGTAGCGCCGCCCTTCGTACGTCGTTAGCCCTAAATTTTTTGATAGGATTTGACATCAAGTAGAGACACAAAAAGTTTCCACTAGATTCCCCCTAGAAATTCCCTGCAGGCTGAAGAAAAAAAATTTATAATTGATTTGGCGGTCATTAAATTCGACCCTTGATTAATCGAATACGAAAGCATCTTTCACCACGAAACTTTTTGCAAATAGAACGTATGTAAAAAATGCTTTCAAATGAATACCTCATATGTCGTATTTACTTATGCAATGATTTAATACGAAATATGCCAAAAAAGTAAGGGTAGAAAACCCAATATCAAAGAATAAAGGTACAGCATCGTCCTGCTCGTTTGACGTCACTTCGTTTCTTATACTCGCCAAGCAGGGCGTTCCCGCGCCCTTGGATACCGAGACGTATTACTCTTTCTATAGATTGATCGCATGTTCCGTCTTCCACCTAAGCTTTCCTTACGTATTTTTTTATTGTATTCCGAATTTAATAGGTGGATATGATCAAAATATAAACAATTATTTTTATTAACAATATAAAATTAAAACTCTTAAAAATCAAGGTTTAGACTCTTAGAACTCTCTAGAACTTTAATTTAAATAATTTACACATAATGTGTAGTTTTACAGCGAATAATTATAAATATTTAATAATAGCAATTTTTAAAAGCTTCACTTCGAGTCAAAAGAGAATTTCTTCATTGGTCGAAAGACGCAAGCGCGGTCACGTACGTTTCGCGCTGATCTCCATTAATTCAATCATTATAATTTGTTGAAAAATAGAAAGTTTTGTTAATTAATTTTCAAGTATTTTATAGTGTCGTATGCAGTGAATTGTAGCCGTCTTTATTTTTTAATGAATTTTTAAAGGTTTAACTTTAAATTGTTAACAATAATTATTGTTTATATTTTAACCATATCCACCTATGAAATTTGGATTCAGCATAAAAAAATACGTAAGGAAAGCTTAGGTAGAAAGATAGAGTTATACATCTCGGTATAAAATTATACCCCTAATAGAACACAATAGTTTAAAGACGTTAAAAAAACGTTTAAAATTAAACAATGAAACATTGTAACGAAAGTTGAAAAAACATTTTTCAGATATTTAAAATACGTTTAATATGTCCGCATTGAGAGATAAATTAAGGTTGAAAAAGATGTTGAAAATAACACAGTGAACAAACATTTTTTGAACATCATTTAATCATTTCTTTTGAATTCTCATTCTTTTGATGTTATAAAACATTTTTACAACGTTTTCAAAACAAATAAATTTAAATCTGAAAAAAATGTTTATTAGACATTTTATGGACATCTTTCTTATTTCAGTTATTTGATTTGATCAAAACATTTTTGAAACAACTCTAAAACATTTTTTTAAATGCTCACAGTATTATGTTGAACAAACCTTTTTTAAACGTTTTTTCGATGCTTCGTTTTTTGGTGAAACATCGTGTTTGTTAGATGAAAACATTTTTGGAACGTTTCCAAAACAATTAAATTTGAATCCCAAATAAATGTTTATTAAACGTTTTATGGACATTTTTCTTATTTCACTTATTTGATACGGTAAAAAAAAATATTTTTTAAAAAACTATAAAAAATCTTTCAAAAAATGTACAAAATATGATATATAGACTCTTTTTAAGCATTTTTCCAACCTTTTGTTTTTGGGTGAATGATCGTGTTAAAACGAAACATTTTTAAAATATACTTATCAAATATTTTATTAACATTTTCTTGTTTAGATTTTAATTTTAAATACTGTACTAAATATAAAAATATTAACACAAAATATAATTTATCGCAATATAATACAATAAACGTAATATTAATCAGTAGTTTCTTGCTCCTGTTTCTCCAACTCATCTGCAAGTCGTAGGTCTGCTAGTCGTTCGGCCCTTTTTCGTTTTGTCTTTCTAAAAATAATAGTACAAAAAATTATTTATTTTACGCATCGCCAGTAAAAATCATAAATAGAGTACAATAATAAATTCATAATACGATGAACTGATTATTTTGGCGGCATTAGAATGCAACACGTCATTTATAAAAAAAGAATTTTTTTAATTTCACCATTTCATTGCAGAATTCATTGAAGTTTATTTTTGCCTAAATTTAATGGTTTCTTATTAAGATATTACCATTCTCTTTGAATTTATATACTTCAAATATATATGTCCGAATGTGCGAATGTACGCGTATGTATATTTACTAAAAAAAAAAAATGTATATATAATTTTTAGCATTACTCGGCACTGTCGATTCGTGTCTTTGCTTGCCGCAACCAATCGCTTGTTGTAGTTTTAATGACGGCCTTGACTTCATCTTGTATTCTGGATGCTCCAATAACAACAGCTGAATTCAAACAATAAAGTTTAACTTATATTAACTTATATATGGGCAGTTCTCAGGTGAATCGAGAGGTCAAAATTCTTTTTTCTTTTAAAATCACCTAAATCGCTTCGTAACCATTCCATATGTTACCCTGAATTTTTTCAGATTTTTTCACTTCTAGGTTTTTGGTGGTAGAGGGTTAAAGTTGGTGATTTTAGCATTTTCTGCATTTTTGACCGATTTTGATTAATTCATAACTCCTCAGGGAACCATTTTTCACAATAAACACAAGAGACCTTTTTGAGACCTCCAAATGAAACATTAAAATTCACACAGAAAAAAACCGATCAAAGGTGTAACCACCGAAAAATTCATGGAGATACCTTTTTATTGTACAAAGTATCTGTATAAATCCCAGAATGGGCAAAGATCATTTTATAACCTAAAAAAATTCATTAAGGTTTTGATTTTCAAGTAAGTCCTGTAGATATAAAATAAATTAAGAAAGAATGAATTTTAATTCTTTTTTATTTTTTTTAGGTTAGGTATTGAATGCGCCGAAAGCTATAAAAAATTGGGTGAAAAATAATTTTCATAAGCTATACTCTCATTTTTTTTTCAGTATTTTTGACATCAAGGAACCAAAGAAAAAAAATTAAGTCCGAAAAATGCGGTGTTTGGGCCTTAGTGGTATAAGGAGGGGAGGTAGGTCCCCGGAAAAATCTTTTTTTAGTATACTTATATGAAATTACTGTCATTTTTCACTTTCATTAGCAGTGGCATTTTGCCTATCTTAACGTGGGATACTCTTTCCTGCTTGTTAATTATAGATTTTTCCAGATGAGTTTTTTTTATCGGCTCATTTTCTTGATTATTTTTAAGCTCTGGCTCTTCAGAAGCTTTAATTCCTTCATTTTCTCTCTCCTCCTCCTCCTCCTCCTCCTCGATTTCATATTCTGACGATCTATCCCTAACTTCCCGTTCTTCACTTTCTGCATCTGATGTAGAAGAATCCAGCTGTTTTTTCGAATGAATTGGGAATTCTTCCTCTACCTCTGAGGTACATTGGGCTATTTCCGCTTTCGTATTTGCATCCGTGAAGCAATTGGTAGCTAAAATTAAGATAATTATGTACAAGTTTTCGCAAATCTAAGAGAGACAGAGAGTGAGAGAGAGAGAGAGAGACAGAAAATCGTCTCTTGTACTTTAAGGTTAACTTTAATTTAATTTTGTATATATAGAGAGTGCTAAAGATGTTTTTTATGCACCTACATCATGTACGTGAACTGTGCACTACGTAAAGACGTATATATACATTACTGTGTTAGTGTACGAATTGTCTACATTATTTATATTTCATTCATCTCATCTAAACATACAAATTAACTCGGATAACGCGTATTTTTACTGTCCAACCAATTAAGAACTAGCAATATGGCCTCACTCGCTAACGCTCGCTTGGCTGTAATATGTAAATTTACATGGGAGTCTTTTTCGTTAATATGTAATTATGTTTTTTTCATTGTTTCATTTATTAGAATATTATGTAAAATATTAAATTATTGATCTTTCACTTTCTCATGGAATTTTATGGCGAAATAAAATAAAAGAGACGTCGAGAGCGCGACATGACTTCGCGATCTTCTTTTCTTCGCGCGCGTCATCCTTGCCTTCATTTTAATGTTTAAAAAAACAGAAAGGAGGATAAAAGCTGTCACTCTCTTATTCTCATGCACGTCGGGGATTGATCACGGAGTTAACCCTAAAAACATATAATCAAATTTACGCCTTGATACAACGACTGACCAGACAATTAGCTCCCGACGTCCGAACGCTGGTGAATTACGATCTATATTTATCTATCGGCTACCCGCTGACGAGTGGGTAGCATTAACGTACGAATAGGACATACAAACATTAGCGGTTTTCACGCCCCATCTCAGGGCCGTGAATGCCTTGCATTGTATGGCCGGCTGGTTGTTTCATCAACAAGACAACAACGAAAAATTTAGAAGTGTTTTTATGCCGCAAGGCTTTTCTTCAAAACTAATAAAAGAACACGTACATATTGAACAACGCAAGAAGTATTATTATTTTTGTCTTACATCCTACATCATCTAACAATAAAAAATTCGGGACGAGTTGGACGGGATTTCGACGTTACATGGAAGTTAAGGGATTTATTCAAATATTAAATTAATATACGTAGATTATTTATAAAATAATTAATTACGGCAACAATACCAATTTTTCAATACGTTAATTTTCATTTTCACCTTTTTTATATAATAATTCTTTACACCTTTATATAATTCTGTTTTTAAAGACTGTTGATTGTTTATTAAAAGACATAATCTTGATCCTTCGACTTTTACCTAAGCATCTAATATATATTGTTGTGTCAATAAACCCAAATTTAAAAAAAGGAATAAAATTAGTTCTCATATTAAATTTATAAATATAATACTGTAAAGTAGATTATCACGGGGTGGTTTTTATTCACCAAATGGTTTTACCTATGCAATTTGTTGTTTCGAACCCAGGTCTTTCTGTTAACCTTTCATTGACCGTAAAGTCAGATTAAGTCGCAGAAGCTACAAGGTCGTGCTATTGCGAACTTAATCTGGTATTTTACCGTGTAATACGCGAGAAGATATTTCGCGCATTTATTTCTTACCAGTGACTCGAACTCACCTTTAGTCATTGATTTCGTGTGACGATGCACTTTCCTTAGTGCAAAGACCGCGGAGACGGCGAGAAACGGGGAATGGTTAGAATGCAAAATGATAACTCAATAGGTTGATTGTAAATAAAGGTAGAGTAGATTTAATAATATTAAAAGTCTAAAGATATAATATTCGTAAGTCCTAACTAACGATGCGCCAACAGGCTGTCCGTAACGTCAGCTGTTCTGGCGACAATAAACAATATAAAATAATTTCGTTACAATATAAAATAAGCAAAATTTCGAAATATCTTACATAGATTTTTTTCTTGTAATTTTTCGTGGAATTTAAGTATATTTTTTCCGACCTGTGTACGACTTTTAAAAAAAAATGATAACACGAATGAATTTTTTTGAATCTTAAAACGATCGTTAATCATTACAGAATTCATACGGACACTTTTGGACAATAAAAAGGTATATCCATGAATTTTTCGGCAGAGAAAGTTCGGATCGGACTTATAATTATTTTTTTTAATTTATATGTTTCATTTGCATATACGTAAGTGAAAGCATAGACCTACGGCGTTAAAAGTATCTTTATTGAAAAGCTGGGAAAATTCTACAACAAAACTATTTTTGTGTCTATCGCGAAAAATGCTTCTCTGAGGAGTTATCAATTAATGAAAATCGGTCAGAAATGCAAAAAATCATCAAAGTTTTGTTTTTGACCTCTTATATCTCCAAAACTGGGGGTCAAAAAATCTAAAAAAATTCAGGGATATTCGAAATGAATAGCAGAACATTTCCTGCCAGTTTCAAGAAAATCTATTTTTTGACCTCTCGATTTGACAGAGGTTTGGCCATATATATGTATTTTGAAATTATAGTAATCATGTGTGCAATAAATTATAGTAAGTTATAACATACTATAGTAAGCATGAGTGCACTTGTTATTATACGCGCATGCGTGATCATGTATATATAGAGTGCGTTTATGTATGTGTGCGTGTGTGGTTGTATATTGTTACAAATGGCATGACTGTGTCTTTAGTAAAATGTCTAATATTGATGTAGATTATCAAAATGAAAAAGAGCGTGATAATTCAAACGAAGATTACGATTTTATGATAAAATCAAACAATATATTAATACAAGGTATGTATACTCCAGAGGCCATGTATAGACTATTTAAATACCTTATGAATGTAATTCTTATGTTATATGTATATAGATTAGCAATACATCTACAAGACGACCAGTACGTATATTTTGAAGAAGGTTGTGAAAGGGAATTGATTAATAGAAACTTGAATACGACAATAACTGCATGGTTCCATCTCAATCAAGAAGATGTAAACGCTAAAAATTATTTATATATAGATATTCCTAATGCTTATGTTTATAATGATAAATTTAAAAAATGGACGGCCGCTAGGAAAAGAACTTGGAAACCAGTTTATGGTAGAATGTATTTGGTTAATCCTAAAGATCGCGAACAGTTCTATTTAAGATTATTATTATTACACGTTAGAGCAGCTAGATCATTTGAAGAGTTACGCACAATGGAAAATATTATTTACCCATCTTTTTTGGAACCGCTATAGCCAGGAGTTTAGTCAAAACTGATGATGAATGGGATAACTGTTTACAAGAATGTACATGCGTATTTCATAATCCAATAAATGCTAGACAATTATATGACAAATACAAAAGTCACTTGTATAATCCTTTGTTGTCCAAAAAAATTCTTGTTCTTTAGAAGAATTTGGTTTACCAAGTATCATCGAGAATGCTGAGAATTTGTACAATGAAAATGAGAATGATCCGTTTTCAGAGGAAAATTGTAATAACTCTACAATATTCATTCGTTATCATTCGTTAGAAATTAGTAAATGTATGAATGGCGATACTGGAGGTATTAAAACTGAAGGATTGTTTTTTTGAGAAATTGTTTACAAAGAAGATTTGGAAATATTTGAAAATTTCTCGCATTTTTACGATTGTTCAGAAGTAAATACACTGCATCTAAACGTATGTAGAGGGGAATACCCGTGTACATGACTATTAAATTCATAAAAGTATATCCAGAGTTACAAAACTGCAACAAAAAAATAATGGTATAAAGCAATATATGTGCTTTTCCAGCAACTTGCTTACAGACATGTCTGTACAGGTCGGAATTACCACTAGTATAATAAGCGTATGAGTAATAAGAGCCTAATTTTTTTTATTATATTATCATTAAAAAGATATCACGACGGAGTTCTCAGTTTAATTTTCATGAGCGACTGACGCGGGCGACGTACATCGCCTCATTTATACAATAATTATTTCGGTTAAAGATGATCGAGATTATTTTATTTTGAAATTTGAAATAGTCGTATTTGGTTTACGTTAATGCATGAGCTCCGCAACAGCAGGACGTAAAAGTTACTAGAAAATTTAGTGCCCACTAGCTGAATTCACTATCTGAAAAGAGCAATGAAGAATAAACAAAGAAAAAAAATGAGAAGGCCGATATTAAAATACGGAATATCTTTTGATATAACGTGTTGAATTATTATAATTATAGGAAACTAGGGAGAATACGAAATATATATATAAATGTATATTGCAAATAAAGCAATAAAAAAGGGTTAAAACGAGAATTCGTAGGTTATATTAAGAATTCATATTCCCGTGTATACGTAACACGGTACGTCCTCAGGCTTCCTGCTCTAACTTGCCTTCGCAACGCAACCAGGCTCCTTGATATCCTCGGAAAAGTTTCTGTAGATCTTGAAAATTTTGGGAACGTTGTCGTTTGCAATGATTATTTTTTAATCGAAAAATAGTAATTAATGCCATTATTTTCTTGTTCATTTGTATTGATAGATTAACGTAAAATAATGGGAGCTCTTAAAAAATATAAAGTAAAATGAAAAATTTCGATTTTCTTAAAGATATATCGAAAATCGTAAATCTTCGTTCACTAGAATAAAAAAAAATCATACTTCTGTATATTTCTGATTTTTTTTAATTTTAAAATTTGAATTTTTATTAATTTTATATTTGGAACAAAAATTAAGTCTTCTAATTTCTAAATTATATTTTATCCATTTGTAGAACAGTAAAATAAATTATTGTTAAGGACAGTGCTGTCTTAAGTTTATGTATATGAAAACATATTTTTTTAAATTAAGTAAATTAAAAAATGTGGTTTACACATTTGTTCAATTTTTTTATTTCTGAACTTCTGAAAATACGTAATTAAAGTTATTATTACACATGACAAAACAAATTTACAATTATTTTTCAAAACGTCAATTTTCATTGAAATTTGAATACTGCTTTATGGAATAATCTGGAACTCTTTTCCAATTTCTTTGAAAGCATTGATAGCTTTATCGATATCTTCTGTCGTATGAAGAACACTAAGCTGCAACCTTATTCTCGACTGTTTCTTGGGAACTATAGGAAATTTGACTGCTGTCACGTATATGCCCTTCTCTGTATAAGTAAAATAAAACTCGTTATTATATAGTTCATTAAATTCGTATCCGCAAAATTCGAGAAGGTACTCACCCATTAATCTATCGGCAAAATTTTTCGCAATCTCATCCTCTTTAAATACAATGGGACAGATAGGATGATCTTCACCAAGAACTTTGAATCCAGCATCTTTCATTCCTCGTCTGAACTGCATAGTGTTACGCTTTAATTTCTTTAAGAGATCCGGATTCTCACTTAAAATTTCAATCGTCTGCAATCAGTTTCCACCATATTTTTATTTCAAATCAAATTAACACTCTTCAATCGCTATAAAATGTTTTAGACAGATGTTACTTTTTTTTTTAAATCACAGAAACATTACCTTGATCGACGTAGCGATTACCGGCGCTGGGATAGTATTCGTGAACGTGTAAGGTCGACTACGTTGTTTCAGCAAATCAATTATAGATTTCTTCGCAACTGTGTAACCAGCAGTCGTCCCACCCAGAGCTTTGCCCATCGTATTACTTATTATATCCACGCTACCGAGCATATTGAAGTATTCCTCCGTTCCCCTACAAAACAAATTCCCTTTTATAGTTAATCTCGGAGGCTTTTCCATTTATTGAATTCTATATAAATTCATTTTTGACTATTCGATTTTCAACAATGAGATAGTGAAAAATTTCTCACAAAAAAAATAAAGAGTTTTTCCGTTATTACGTGAAACTTTTCTTACCGGCCAGTCGCTCCGGTGACCCCAATACCATGGCAATCGTCGACAAAAGTCAAGGCATCGTATTTTTTCGCCAGCCTGACGATCTCAGGCAGATTCGCAACTGTGCCTTCCATCGAAAAAATCCCGTCCGTAGCAATCAGCCGTATCCGCGCTCCTGAGCTCTCCTTCAACTTTGCCTCCAAATCCGCCATATCCGACCATTTGTACCTACAGACAGTATAGAAGCAAAGTATTAAAATGTATATAATCTCATATTGAACGCGCAGAAAGCCAAGTTGCACGTACTTGTATCGTTTAGCCTTGCAGAGACGAATGCCGTCGATGATTGAAGCGTGGTTCAACTCATCGCTGATCACCGCGTCCTCAGCCGATAGGAGAGCTTGGAACATACCCAGGTTCGCGTCAAAGCAGGACAGGTAAAGGATCGCTGCATCACGGCCGTGGAACTCGGCTATCTTACGTTCGAGCTCGCGGTAGATGTCTTGGACGCCGTTGATAGTCGCCGAACTCATACCCGTACCATACTTGTCGATCATTCGTTTCACCGCTTCCGACACTTCTTTGTTGTTCTATGGGATATCGCGTAGGGAAGAAAAAAAAATGTTTTAGTTTCTCGATTAGTTTATTTATTGCATTGAAATATAATTCAGATGTATGTATATGTATATATAATTACCGCGAATCCTAAGTAATTGTTCGAGACAAAGTTAAGGACCTTTTTCCCATTGCCCAAGGTAATTTCGACGCCTTGAGGCGATGTTATTATCCGGTCCAATCGCTTTGATTCGGCTACTTTTGCTGGGTCCAATTCGGACTCGAAATCGAAGGTTGACGACTGGAGTGATGGCATGGCGAAACTGTGCTGTTGCTTCACGGTCGAGGACTAAGTGCTGAGACCACGAGGAATCCTGGTTTTATATATGGCGAATGGTGATTCTGATGTAAAACTATTCATTAGATAGATAAAAGTCAGCGAGTATCCGAAATTCCATCGCGAATATTGCAATGACTATATACTGGAAATGAATATATTTGAAAAGAAATTTGAAAATATTAATATCATACGTACTTGCATTAATAAAGTGAAACAAATCATTTTTTATTTGAATAGATCGAAATAACTTCTTTCAGTAGTGAACAATTATGTACATGTGTTCAACTTTTAAATTGACCTTAATTATAAAAAGAATTGTTATTTAACTTATTTACCGAGGATTTTGCATTTTCTTTATGTTGCACATATATAATTAATTTACTTGATAATAATGAAATAAGAAAACATTTGATTTCAACAAATTTCTCTTGAACTTTTTTTTCATCGAGGTACTGTCGATTTAGACAATTTTTAATAAAACATTTCATTACAAATAAATAAAAGAAATAATAATTAATAAATAATCAAATAATTAATTTTTTTACATGATTAAAAAAAACGGGTATGAAAGATTATAAAATTCATGCAAAAAATCACGTCCCACCGGTCTCATTGGGCATATTTTCTAATTTTCAAATTTTGTTATCTTGAGTGAGTTGGTAAATTTAATATAATATCGATTATCGTAATCACATTAATTGGAATTCACTAAATAAATTACCTTTGTACATAAATGTGCAATTGTAAATACGTTTCAGCGGTAGATAGTTCATTCAATGAAATTCTAAATTTAATTTGTCTATTCACAAAATGTATTATGCACTTCAATATAAATTTAAGAATACAGTTATATTTAAATATTCTAATTCCATAACCATATAAAATTACTCGCTTGTGTAAAGATAAGTATTATTTTTTTTTGGCGGGGGAAGAGGAAGTATTAAATATAAGAAATCAAATTATCTACACGCAATACAAGCGGAAAATTTTATTATAATTAGTACAAAAGAAGAATTTTTAATTTTCAAATTACATAACGTTGCCAAATAAGTTTTTGTGTTCTTCAAATTGCCACCGCAAGGTTTTCCTTATACAGGAAGTTCATTTCTAGGAAGATGTTGACAGATATTTCGTATAAGACTCTACATTCTTGTCGCACCAAAGTTGCTCTCAATGTACGCCAATGTTCTAATTTAGCTTAATCACGTATTAATCACGTATTATTATAGTTATATCACTTTGACTTAGACACTTTTGAATCTATCACTCATCCCTTCTATTACAATTGCCCATCGAGACAGTGCACAAACGCACATCTCCTGTAGTATATGGATACCGGGACAAGTTACGGACATAAGGAATCAATGTTGAATGAATATCTTATCTTATCAAATTATTAAACAACTTATTTCATTTTTTATAAGATGTAGATTCGTTTAATGAAGAAAATATAATTACTATAGGTAGATATAATTAGGTACAATAATTTTTACTTACAAAGTAAATACGAAGCATATGATATTCTGTAAATGCAATACTCATTTCAGTTATTTATATTATCCCATAATATAAAGAATTAAATGAATTGCTTTATAATTCAAAAAAATCGGTAGTAATTATGTTACACGTATTATAATAAGGCGCGTAGTAATCCTTCATTTAATAAATTTTAATTCTTATGGAAGTAAAGATTTGATTTTTGGCACGACTAATTTTTGTTCACAGTATATGTATTTATGACTGAAATAGATATGAGGGTATAATATACCGCGCAAATCTCTCGTTTACAGATGTTGGAATTCAAAACGAAAAGAGTATTAATAAAAAATGTGAAAATAAAAATGTTTTACCAAATTTCTATGCATATCACTGTGAACATTCCAATTATCAATTTTTTCACTACAAAAAATACATGATTAAGGAAATAAAAATTACATTTTTAAGGAAATAAAAAAGTATTATTTGTATACACACAAAATTAATCTTTATGGATATTTATGGATATAACGATAATTTAAAAGTTATTACAAGTGTATACAAATGCTTCGGCCCTATATAATTTTTTTTTATATATATATATATATATACAAACCCAAATATACGCACTGATGCTACGCTATAGAAACGCAACAACCTAATCGCTATCACTTGAATTATATCGTGTATAGGAACTCTGCAACACCCAGGAAAAACGTTGAAGCCTCTCTGAGGCGCGTTGCTGTGCCTCAACTTTCCTCCGTAAGTTGTCCAAGAGGATGTTCAGACTAAGCTCGAATGCTCGTTGTCTCTGAACGTGTCCTCCCTCCAGTATACGCTCGATGAAATTCAAGAGCCGTGCTTTTTCCAGCAAGCCATTTCTTCGGATCTCTTCTCCAAGTCCCCGAGAACATGTGCCAAGTCTCTTCAGTTTCTCTTGAAGATGAATCTCAGGCTCGAGTATACCCTTTAAATTGTCGACCAGGTTCATAAGATCTTCCCTGAAATGATGGCATTCTCCGTGCATCCGTTCGTTTTCTCTTAAATTAAACTCGGACACCTCTACAGCCCTCTCCGTGCTTCGGAGCAGCTCCTGGAAGGCAGCAGCAGAGGATAACCGTTCCCGAGCTCTGTTTAAAAAGGTAATCGAGCGCTCGGCGAGGCTTGGAAGGATTGTTTCTCTGAGCGAGTGAGCGTCGATACTCTGGGCTGCGAGGATAGCTCTAGTAGCGCCTCGGTCAAGTTCATCGCCGATTGGACCAGGTTTACTCACCAGACCGAATAGACCGATTTGCCGATTGTTATTGACGAGATGCTGTACCAGCTCCCGACCGACTGGCGGCACTGCGAGCTTCGAGTCACCTAGAATCTTGTGCTTCAGTATGTCACCGATGACGCTGACATTGAGCGGACGCTTGTTGAGCTCCATGGGAGCTTTGTTGAATACGACGACGATGCTTGAAAAGCAGCGACGCATCTGCTTTCCCAGAAGCTTCTCTGTGCACTCAAGGAGTTCGATAAACGGACTGATGCGATTGGCGACGATGTCGTTCAGGTCGACTACAAGGACGATCCTGAGAGAAAGCAAGTGTTGGAAAAGCTCAAAGATGTAGTAGGCGTTGATGATGTCCTGAACGGGGCTGCGGTTATCGCCGAATCCTGGGGCATCCCAGATCGCCAGTCTCTGAAGTCGACGAGCATCGCCCCATCTGATGATTGGAAAAAATTCTTGTTTATTATTTGTTATATTACGGGCTATATTTTATATATAAAGGGTGTGCAAAAAGTCCTGAGATGGTTAAGTAATTTATCAAGAAAGTATTTTCGTTGAAAGAAATAAATTCGAGAGTCTCAAAATTTTGACAAAGTTGCTAAATCAGTTTTTGAATTTTTCCTATAAAAATTATCATTGTAGGTAGATAATACATTTATATATTCTCATATACTAGACTTTTGAAAATTCATGTTTATTTTACTTATATACGTTAGTTCAATAACGGGGGTGATCGCAGCTGCAGAAAGAAGAAGTAGAGTTAACAAACAGAAAAAAGTTTTTAAATATTATTCACTAAAGATAAAGTTGTTCAAAGTCTCTAATTTTCTTATTTTCATGTTATTTAAATAAACAAATGCTGATATTGGTCCTTAGATAATTATCGAGAGATTCACCATTAAGAAACTATAAAATGATTAATTTGTTAAAAAAGAAAGTTTATAGTTAATCCAAAAAATATGCCAAATTCTATAAACAATTACATTTTTATATTGACAATTAATTATTTCACAATTTATCAACGGCTAATCTCTAGACAATTATTTATGCAACCAAATAAGCTTTTCTCCATTAAAATTGGATATAAATTAATAGTTGCACTTCTTTATTATTTACCAATGCTCCCTTATGAAGCTATGATATTAGATCTTGTATAAGTAAAATAAAAATTTTTTTCCGAAAGATTAATATTTTGGGATATAGTCACCTTAAAACACTAAAATCTGTATGAGTCTAAAAAGTCTAATATCTGTTTTTTTTTTTTTTAGAAAAATTTGTTATTATAAGTCATAAGTAGTTTTTACGCACTTGAAATTATTTCATAGTTTTTCACCTTCAAACACTATACCTGGTAATAAATATTTACAGATATATTGAAATATTATAAGAAAATTAAAAAAAAAATTTGCTTTAAAAAATGAAAAATCAAGATCCGTATATTTTCTAAAAAAAAATGTTCTCTACGTCACCAAACTTTCCCTTTGAAGAGTAACTCCAGTGTGTTCTTAAACAAAGCAATAAAAAAATCTCTTACCTGGTGGGCACGACGGTTTCAGAGTTAGAGGCACCGCCTATAGCTGGGCCCGCACAATTAGACTGATTGGCCAGCTTGACAGCAATTGGCAGGAACTCTTCCACTTGCTCTCCGATTAGCTGATTGCCTATTGCAAAGTTAACCAGAGTACTCTTGCCGGCTTTGGTCGTACCTAAAAATACGGCTGCATCCTCGGCACGCGCCTCATTTTCCATTTTCTGCGAGGCTTCCGCCAAGCCCTCTTCTAGTTCTATCATTTCCGCGTCGAAGTCTGTTGACGGCGAGGAGGAGGCGGCTGCGTCGCTCCTACCCTCGTCATCATCGCTGCTGTGACTGCACAGGCTGTATTGATAGTGAATTCGAGGTAGTAATAAGAATTATATTAATTAAATCTATATTAGAAAAATCTTTGAATGGATTTTTATCTTCGTTATATTTCTGGTAAAAATATTAAATTTTAAGTTATTTGTCTTTTTAACTAACTTTACAATTAAGAACTTATATTTTTCTTTTATTTCATAATAAGAATATATATCAATATAAAATACATTTCGTCTTTTATCCTTGACAATTTTAGAATTTCAATTACTTTTCCATTTTCTTTTAATATATAGTTGATTGACAATTAAATAAATAATATAAAAAATTTTTAAAAGCTTGAGATGCTGTAGTTTTAGAAATTTTGAAAATTATGAATAATATTAATAAGTAATTGTAAATTCAAATTTGACTTACTTCCCGCGCTGTAAGTTTTTATATTGGTAACAGTTCGCGAAAATTTTGTTCTGTTGCTCGCAATGCATGCAACGACGCATGCTGTATCTTTGATACCCAATAATGCATGTGTGTGTGTGCGTATATATGCTCTTCTGAGTATAAAGATAAGTTTACACGATGATGACAAAATAAGTTGTATTTAATCAAAAGCGAATTTTTTATTTAAAACTGATTTATAATATTTATTTACAGAAATAAGGTCTTTTGTTCGTTGTATATTTAAACATAAATATATTTATGTTCCAAAATTTGGAAAGAGTATTCCGAAACTTAAATTTTATAAGATCTACTAGAAGAGTGTATGTGTTACTGTAATTCTCCATAAAGCTATTTAAAATCGAATATTTTAGATCAATTTGAACAGATAAATGATAACGTTCTGAGTTATAAGTATTTTTAATATTTATAAATTTTCAAAACGTTAAATTGAATGTAAATATTATAATACAGTACCTTGAAATATGTGACCCGTGTCTACAATACATGGTGAGAAAATATAAATAGTTGATTTCTAACTCGGATTGATTCTCACAATGATAATTTCGTAGCAAACCGACTGTACTGAACTGCTGGCTAATGTCGAATGGCACAAAGACATGTTAGCGATCTAAGTATATGGAGTGTACAGCTTCTCCCAGTAAAATCCCAAAATTAAGGCATGCGCGTAAGAGTTATTGTACCTTATGATATATATATATAAACGTATAAGGTAAAACGCGTTTTACCGCGCTTCCTCCGTTTTCAACGTTCACCGTTTTATGAAAATTTAACATTGCTTTTGGCGCTAGTGTTACGAAACGCGAACACTTGTTACGTACTACTCTGCGATATAACAGATTGTAAACGGAGCTTTAGACTGCTGTGACCTAGCAAAAAGATGAAATCACGCGATCGAAATTTGAATAAATAAATTGAAACTCAACGCGCATTATATATATGATGAGATCTGCGCGTTTGCAGTTTCTACAAGTCGATTAAGTTTATTATAGTAGTGTTAGGATTATAACATATTACTTCAACGAAATACTTTTTCCCCTTGGTTGATATACCTAATATCATCGTTGTTATTAGGGTTTAACAAAAGATAGAAACAGTAGATCATAAATTAAATTTAATTAAATTGTTCTAAATACAAAAGTTGTATAAAATTCTATTTATAGCTGGAAATTGATTTATAAAGAGCAAACAAAGTAGATTTGAAAATTTCTATGTAATAAAACAATATCTAGGTAGACTTAAGATTATCACCTCTAATGTTTGTGATTGGTAGATTTGAAAGGAACATCTAAAATTTGGTTGGACCACAATAGGGCCCGAGACGCGCTCATTGACACTTCTAGTAAGATAAAAGGTGTACCTCAATTTGGTCAATACTTATTCACATTTCTACGTGTAAAGTTACCAAGTAGAAAATATTTTGAAAGTAATTACAGAATTGTCAATATTATATCAATTATTTATAAATCATAAAATATATTTACTTCAAAGAAAAATGAATAAACTTAAAATAGAAATGAAATAATGCTTCCTCGTCGTACAAAAAAAAAGACAAAAGAATGATAAAAAAATAATTTATTCTTCAATTGCGTAATTATTAACAATTAAAAGAATTGTACAAAATCATAAATAGAACTCGAGTTATTCGCACGTTATTTCTAACAATAATCTCCCAGCTTTATCAGTTATCTCAAGGGCATTATCAGACGCTCCTCTTCAGGTCGACTCTATTGCCTCTATCAGATAGTGGCTCCAGATACAGCAACTCGTCAATATTCGAAGCTGGCGTTTCCAGTAGCGGCAGCTGTGTCTTCTCAAGGAACTCGTCGACCCTGCAAGCGTAGCTGAATCCCAATGTGGGATTCAACGGATTCCACTGCCTGGGTGATCTGATGTAGTCCACCCTGGTGAAGGGTCTGTCACACAGGTAGTACGAGTCTTTGTTTTCTACTTTCATTCCCGGATCGTTGACTGTGACGTAGACAACACCTGCATAGTTCTCGACGTCCATTATGATCTTGTAAACGAACAAAGGGATTGGTACACGCTGCACAAAATCCTCACCTTGCTCCACGGCATAAAGATACATGTCCGCGAAATTCCTACTCTGACCGATAGGAAGTTGCAGTTGCCTGTAAGTGCCGGTAACAACGACCAAGTCTGTTTTCTTTTCAATCGCCATAGTGACCGCGTGTTCTTCGATTTTAGCCCAATTAAATGCATTTATTTTCTGAAAAAGAGGCACGGCGTTCAGATGTACGAAGGTAGCTATAGCCGAGGCCGTGTACATCCTTGAGGATTTGGGTGCTAGGTGACCGCGATTTAACATGTTAGTGTCTGGCCTTAGATAGGGAACCTCGGTCCCGTTTGGTATGTGCAGTTGGCGATGGAAACTCGCAATCTGATTGTCCTTCTTATAATACTCGTTTATATCTTCGAAGGGATGCCAGGTCGCCCTAAAGTTTATGTTCTTCACATTGGTCGGCTGACTACCCATCTTGTGCTTTGAAATCGTTTCCTTCACGTACATAGTCTGGTTCGAACTTGAATCGTAGTAGATATCGATGAGATTTAAAAAATCATTTGGCGTTGTCTGAAAGCCAATTTGATACTTCGCGAACACCTCAACTTCGCCGTCCTGCCTGACGTGACGCCTTGGAACGTCAGTGCAACCGAGATCTCCGAATGAGTAAATACGACCGTCAGCCGAGAATTGGTCGCCGCACACGCATGAAAATGCCTTGCTCACAGACTCGGATATCTTTTCAAAAGTTATATCTTCAGTTGTAGTGCATGACAATAACACTAGTTCGCCCTCTTCAAACTCCATATAACCCTCGTCATCGGGGTATAAAAATTCTGAGGGATTGAGTGGATTGAGAATCAACGAATGTTTCTTGTTCAATGTGCTTACTTTAATCCTGCACCTTGCTTTCTCTGTATATAAGGTAAATATATAATTTTAACGATGTAAGTGAAAAATTATTTATTTGCAATTTACTTATTCTATTAGTATATATCTGTGGCTTCGACGCATAACCACGTAAGTCTACTTTTTGAATTTTTGAGAAAAGTGGGTTTCAATGTTCAAACTTATTCCTAAGATCAGAATAAACGAGATAGGGCGCCATACTGTACTAATCAATTAACACATTTAAAAGAAATATTTACACGGTGGTATGACCAGGTTATGCATTTTCTCCTTCGTGAAAACTCGAAAAAGTATGAAGTTATGTCGTTATGTCGGGAACTTGGACTGACTAATAGTCCTGTTCTCGTTTATTTTTCGATCATTTTCATTAATTTAATTATGAATTCGGATCAAAATTAACAATTAATCAACGAATAATTATTTTAAAAATAATACAACTTGAATACAACTTGAATTCGCGATAAATTAAAAAGCATTTTTTTATTTCGTAAAAGAACAGGTATTATGAACTATAACTTTCAAAATTCTCACGTGTGCACTTAATGTTTGTAAAATTATAAATTTTATCCAGTTATTGTATATGGGACATTTCACGTCAACTGTTGAAGGTCAAAATTTTAAAATTGCTCATAAATTTTTTAATTCTTCCAAACCAGACTGCGAATACAAATGTAAAATTTTAGAGCATAATATGCAACCGTTCAAGAATTGTTCTCTTTTGAAAATGTTATCTTTCAAATAGCACCATCCCGAAAATGGGTAGAGATCACTGAAAAAAGTTATGTGCAATTAAAGCTGTAAAAATAGTGCTTTTTAACTATACTATACAAAAAGTTTCAAGTTTTTGAGATAAAAAATCATTAAAATTGAAAAATTTTCTAAAAATTCAAATTTTTAAAATTTTCAAAAATCTAACTCTTGAAGGTTGGATATTATGCTCTAAAATTTTACATTTTATTCTGATGCTGGTTTAGAAAAATTAAACAAAATTATAAGTTATTTTAAAATTTTGACCTTCAACAGTTGACGTGAAATGTCCCATATATTTTATATGAAATAATTTTTATATTCAATTAGGATGGATAAAGTAAATCACTGCTACGATAAGCCATCAACTGATGAACTTATGTTGCTAAATTTGAAAAATGGACTTATGTTGTTACATTTTCCGTATATCGTAGTTTTAGGACAATATTTTAGCTACTACTGACAGTTTGAAATGAAAAAGAAATCCAAGGTTTTCCCAATTTTCAAAAAAATGGACTTATGTCGTTATGCCTCGGAGTCACAGATATGCATTTGAATTTTAGCTGTATAATTTTTGCTTTGCAATAAGTTTTTTTTTTTATAATCAACGAACCTTTTGGTGGAGGTGGAGTACACATTAATAGCGAGATGGCCGTCGCTAACGCAGTGGTTGTTTTTGGATCCCAAGATAGAAAACTATCTCCTAAGCCTCTTCTTTCGCGTATCAAATGGTTACCAATCTCTGGTAATATCTCTGATTTATTTTGGTGCTGATGTTCATAAGATAAAATGAATATATTAGTATAAATTCTCAATTGTGTTATACGGAAACGGCATATAAAACATAATATGGAATTTGCTTATTACATTATTTTAAAATAGTTAAATAACAGAAGCTATTTTTGATCTATAATCTAATAAGAAAGAAAATTAGTAACAATGACCAGTATTTATGTAAAAATTAATATTTGGACGGTAAAACTACCGTCGGTTGTAAAAATAAAACAAGAAATCTATATCTAAAAAGAATAATTATACTGCTTTGTAAAATTTTCTATAAAACATGATAATTCCTTAGGTTATATTCATATAGTCTGGGGCAGCTTCACAAGATAATTTTTTCGAAAGTTTTTTCTTGGTGTTCACACATACTATAAATGAGCGAATATTAAAAAAATATACTAACGTTAATGTTTTGAGCTGGTTGTGATGTAACAGTTTTTCCACTAAATAAATAAGCTACAGAAAGTAGAAAAATTATACGCAAAGTAAGCATATTTTATGGATGGTATAGATACAATAGACACGACTTCTACCTATCAATATTTTCGAACAACTACGTTGGCTCTTTACGATCGACGCTTATGTATATACGTTTTCTTTAGGATAGTTATAGTTCTGTGAATAACTAACTAAACAGTAAGTTATACTTATTGTTATCAAAATTATGTCGCATGTGCTCCACAATAAAAATCATTTATTATCTTGACGTTACTAGATTCTAGACCCTAGCGAAAAGTAAAATTAATAATCTAAGAAAGTGTGAGCATTTGTACAAATAATTCTATTTTCCGATAATTATTTCTAATCTCATTCAATGTGTATTCAAGCTGAGAAATATAGTTCTTCTATTCCAAAACTATTATAGTTTGATATATACTAAATTCGGTACTGATTAATGACGCAATTGCAAGAACAGATGTGTACATTTGTTATTGGAAAATTCTTGATCTCTTGTGATTGACTCAGTTATACAAAAGAGTTCGCATAAACAGGAAGAACAAGGGCATTTAATTTAAATAGGTGTGTAACTGCAAGTGTATTCAGCAGCATTGTATAAACGGTATTGGTGCACGTCAAAATTGAATACTCGCAACTGTCTTTTTTTACAAACAGAATTTTAACAGTTCTCTTAGCTATTTAAATTGATGCTATAGTTGTAACACTCACTATTTTGTTTTGATTGATAATATAGTTATACGAAATTAGTAAGTAAACAAAAGTAGTACTGATTACATTATTTCACTTTGCATTATAAAAAATGCATTATAATTAAATACATACTTACCGATAAATCTAATAAATAGTGCCAATATAATTTATACCAATTAATTAGCGGCCGTTTTTTTTAAATTAATAAATAAACAAATGACTGAATAAATAAATAAATTCTACTATAATGTTCATAACAAGATGATGGTTATACTTTTATTTCATAAATTTTTAATCACTACTATAGTATACTATAATTGTCTAAGTATTATAATATTATTTAGTATTTACAAAATTATCTTTGCAAATAAAACGACGAAAGAATTAAGAAACAATTATAAAAAGTTTATTCAAGTATCACATAAATGCGTTATTCGTTAAGCGAAAACGACTTATTCATTTTTACAGTACATTAAACATGTGAGCTAAAGTATTATTAATTCTTCCCTATAATTTATACCTAAACAAAATTTGACAGTCCGCATCTTGTCTCGATTAACCGATCACTCCCAGCTCTTTTCCGATATCCGTGAACGCATTGATAGCTCTGTCAACGTCCTCCGTTGTATGAGCTGCGCTAATTTGCACCCGTATCCTAGCCTTCTCTTTCGGCACAACCGGATAGCTGAATCCTATCACGTAGATACCTTTTTCTGAAAAAAAAACACAAATTGGACGTTACAATAAGAGTCTATTAGAGTTTAATTAAAATCCCTGATTCCCAAATTGGTTCAACCACGATTTAATAGATTTATTTGTTAGGACACAAATGAATTAAACGAATGAAAAACAAAAGAACACAAATTACCCAACATCTTATCGGCAAATATACTAGCGAGCTTGGCATCCCCAAGCATAACCGGGCAAATAGGATGATTGTCACCGCTGATCTTGAACCCGGCGCGGGTCATCTCTTGCCTGAAATGTTCGGTGTTACGCTTGAGACCATCAAGAAGTTCGGTGCTCCGGCTGATGAGGTTGATGACTTCGATGCCGGTGCCGACCACCGGTGGTGGCAATGAGTTCGAGAAAAGATAGGGCCGACTGCGCTGACGTAGAAGATCAATCAGGGGTTTCTTGCTGACTGTGTAGCCACCAGCAGCGCCACCCAGTGCCTTGCCCAGTGTTGAATTGATAATGTCAATGCTGCCCAAATGGCCGAAATGTTCCTCGGTGCCTCTGAAATGTCGAATGTATGGTTTATAACTCTGCTTTGAAAGTTTAAATTTGATACGCTTATGTTATATATTATATACCAGTAACAAAGTGATAAGGAATTTGAACAGGTAATAATGTTCACTATACCCTTAAACCCTTTGTTTCTCAATAACAATATACGCATCCCCATATATCCATCCAAAAACTTATGCCTCACCGTCCAGTTTTGCCGAAGAATCCAGTCGCGTGACAATCGTCAACGAAGGTAAGAGCGTCGTACTTCTTGGCGAGGCGGATGATGTCGGGCAATGGTGCAACAGTGCCGTCCATCGAGAATACACCGTCCGTGGCAATGAGGCGCAATCTTGCGCCCGAGCTCTCTTTTAGTTTTGCCTCCAGGTCCGCCATATCTCGGTGCTTGTATCTGTGCAAAATAATGAATTCAGTTATATACTAATGTGGCTAAATGCGATGGATACATGTATATGTAATATTTAATCATAGCCTGATTAGATTGTACTAATAATTTTAAGTTTTCAATTAACGATTGATGACTAAATGCAGCTTCTCGTTTTCATCGATTGAACAACAACTCAACCGCGCGCATCATCCTATCAATTCTACCGCGTTACCTTTACATATATATATATATGTATTACTCAACCGAAAAACCAACTTTATCTTACCTGAATTTTTTCGCTTTACACAGCCTTATACCATCAATAATAGACGCGTGATTGAGCTCGTCACTGAGAACCGCATCCTCGGCTGTTAGCAATGTTTCGAAGATACCTGCGTTCGCGTCGAAACAGGAGGCGTAGAGAATTGTGTCCTCGCGTTGATGAAACTCGGCAAGTTTACGCTCGAGTTCGCGGTGGATATCCTGGGTACCGCAGATGAAGCGCACTGAGCTGAGACCGGCGCCGTAACGGTCAAGAGCGGATTTGGCTGCCTCGATAACTTGGCAGTTGTCCTGATGGGAAGCAAGCGTTGTTAGATATGTATATATGTTTGGTTAGAGGTTTGATTTAAGTTATGGGTATTTCACCGGTTGATGAATTAAGGTGTGCTTGAAATTGAGATAATTTGATAAAGGAAGAGTGAAATGAGAGAGGAAGAATTTAGCTGTATCTCTACTGAAAAATCCCCTGTTTAGAGGATTTACCCAATATCTGGGTGCAATAATTTTCTTAATGACAATACATAAAAATAACTTTTTCAAGTAGCGGTACTATATTGGAAATGGTATATTAATTAATAATAGTAGATTATATTTCAGAATTGGCAAATATATATCATTATTAAGCTTTGAAATAGAAATTTTCTCATTGTTAACATATGGTTTAGCTGTTAATACTGATAACATGGATTTGTAAATAAATTATGTATTTTTAATAATTTTTTTTTTCTTAGTTTTCTTCCACGTTTATTTACAATCTGTCAGAGCTGACAATAAGTAAATTTTTTACAGTTATTAATAATAGCT
>JAWWEQ010005007.1:0-53769 GCA_035583055.1 Torymus tubicola
TATGATTCTCGATATGTTTAGTGAATGATATGTATCGTTCTTTATTCTCCGCTATCAGTTGTACTCGTCCTTTGAAACTGGCAGCAGAGGCGATTTCTGTGACGATAAAGTGAGAATCGTACCCTGTGAGGTTATGAGACACTACTGGTATGAAGTAGGCATCCTTAACGTTTATGTTACATCCTTCGTGAGCAGCTCCTTTGTACCTAAAAAATGAATAAATAATTAAAAACTATTTTTGATAAATTATAATAAATACTTACTTTTCAGTAATATGACAGTGGTCTCTCACCTTCTTATCAGTAATAGAAATACTTTTTATAAATGTGACAGGTCTGTGCTACTAAGAATCCTTGCTCTTCTTCATGAGTGAGGTTCATTGGTACAGGTACAGTATATATTTCATTTAATTCATTAGCTAATTCTTGTAGATTCTCAGTGAACCACTCAGCTGGCGTTTTTGATTCATTTTCTTCTTGTCTATAGCATCGATAATATGAGCGTTTATTATCAAAGCTACATTGTAACTAATAACCTATACTATAGGCTTCATGTTATTGGAAGACACGAGCATCCTTTTTGTCTTGTATGGGCTTTAGAAGACACTCGAAATCAGCGTAAATGATGTATGTAACTTTAATTTGTCGACTCTGATGCTTGAAGTAGAGACTACTCTCCTTAAGAATAGGTAATTGAATTTTACACCTATTTAATTTACTACAATCAATTTCATGGGATTTTAGTTTATCTTCTGGTTTGAAAAAGTGTAGACATCTATCACAAATAAAACATCTATTTTTAGTGTGGGTTTATTGCTTTCTTACCAGTATTAACAGATTTTTAATCCAGACATAGTGTACTTTATCCTCGATGTAGTAATTTTGCACAAGAAGTAAATTCACATGACGGTCTTTTTTTAAAGTAGTAACATGACATGGGTAAACCTTATACTTACTACCATATTTTTTCAGAATGTATACATTGTTGGAGATGTTATTTTGTTTTTCAAACTTATGTATCTGTTTCTGACAAAGGTAATATAACTGTAGCGATATATAATGATAAATACTCGGAGAAAATGAATAATTTATTATGTGATAGTGCCACATACAAAAAAATAGAAAGAAATCCATTAAAAACATTACAAAAAGACACAAAAGAAATCATGAAGTTTTGGAATGACAACAATTATTTCCACAATAAATTACACAACAATGCTATCACACGAACAGACACCATTCTACCACGAATATATGGTTTACCAAAAATACAGAAACAAAACGCTCCACTCAGATCCATTGTTTCATTAATAGGCACCCCTACTTATCAATTCTCTAAAATAATTGATAATATATTAAAAAGATCTCTTTCGCTCCCTAAATCGTACATAAAAACAGTATAGATCTGGTAGATAAAATCAAAAGCCTTACCATACCGAATAACTACATACTTATAAGCTTAGATGTAACGTCCTTGTTTACAAACACTCCATTGGATTTAATAGAAGCAGCAATAGTCAAAAGGTATCCGGAAATTAAAAAACACTATGATATACCAATAGATATAATATTAAACGCAATAAAATTTTTAATGGAAAAAACTTTTTTCCAATTTAACGAAAAATACTATCAACAAATATATGGTGTGGCAATGGGTAACCCTTTATCACCCAGATTAGCTGATTTAGTTATGTGTGATTTGGAAGAAGAATGTTTAAACAAACTGCCATTTAAATCTATATTTTATGGTCGTTATGTTGACGATACAGTTGCTATTATCCCAAATAAAAAAACTAACGAAATGGTATCAATATTGAACTCGTATCATGCAAAACTACAATTTACTCACGAAATAGAAAGTAACAATACCTTAAACATTTTAGAAACAACATTAATTAAAAATAACAATTACATAATTACGGACTGGTATCAGAAGGAAGCTTTCTCAGGACGCTTGTTATACTTTAAATCAAATCATCCAATTTAACAAAAGGTGGCCATGGTATATACAATGGTAGATAAGGCAATTTGTCTATCTGATAAGAAATTTCATAATAAAAATATACAATTAATAAAAAGTACATTAATATTTAACAATTATCCAATTGAATTCATTAACAAATACATTAACAAAAGATTACATACAAAACATTTGCTACAGAATACTAAAACTGGTACAATAAAAAACAATAACCAAAAGAACAATTTTAAAAAAAAAAGCTAACAAGATAACCACATTGCCAAAATAAGCCAAAGTCTAAGGAGATTCAATGTTGTAACGATCCCCAAAGTAAACAGTACGTTAAGCAGTATTATAAAAAGGGGTAAACACAAAATAAATTCAGATAAATTGACTAATATGGTATACAAATTGCAATGTAAAAACTGTGATGCATCATACGTTGGAGAAACAAAAAGACAAGTTTGTATTCGAGTAAAGGAACATTGGGCTAACACAAAAAACAAGATTAACAATATGTTATTAATGAACATATTTCACAGTTTAACCATGAATTTAATTTTGAAAATGTTGAAATTTTGGATAGAGAGTCGAACTGGAAACGTCGACTCATATCTGAAATGATACATATAAACATCCAAACGAATCCAATAAATATGAAAGATGATTCCGCCAATACTCAAAACACGTATTTGCCTCTTTTTAAGTATTTGACAGAACAAAAAAAGCTTCCATAATGACATATACACATACTATATTAATGTATTGACGAAAATATTTAACTATATTGCCTTTTTGAATTTTTGACGTAAACATCTGACTCTGTTTGTTTTGAGAATTTGACTTGAAACGACTTGATTGAAATTTTAATTTCAAACTCAATACTTACGCGACATTTCATGGAACTACTATTGACCACTAAATCTCTATGTTATATTTTTGTTTGTTACGTTAATTTATTATTGTGTATGTCAACATAAAGCATGAAAAAGAAAAGAGAAAAAGAAAAAGAAGAACATCATGTAAGAAAATATTTTTGTTTCTTCCAAACTGTAGTGCAAAAATAAAATCTCTCATCACCGTTTTCAGAAAAAAATTTGTAACATCTAAATAAACGAAGTCCAATGGATTGATCTAAACTAGTAATTTAAGGTAACCATAATCTTGTAGTTGAAAATTCTCAAATAACTCACGATTTATGTTTATAATCCTTATTCTATTTTTTTAACTTACATGCGTATATTTAAAATAGACCTGAAGAGGGTGACAAAAATCACCGAAACGTTGTTACACGAAGCAAAATAATAAAAAAATTGACTCATAAAGACAATCGTTTACGCTTATTAAATAAGTAATTAATGTTTCAAACGGTGTTGATAAAAGAAGCAAAGTTGAACTTACTCTATTTCTAACTGTATATTCTTACATGTCAACTTTTTTAAAATTACAGACTTAAACCTTTGTAAACTCTCGCCTTTTTATGCGAAATCTCGCACCCTTTCTCTGTCTCTCTCTTTCCCTTCCTCTCGCCTCCTCTTTCTCTCTCTCTCTCTCTTCCTCTCTGTCGATCTTTCTCTCTCTTTAAATTTCAGTTGCTTGAAAGTGTGAATTTCGCCAAGTCAAGCATCTACTGCTCTTTCTGTCGCTTTTTGCACAATATTCGGTCTACTACATAAAGGAGAAAACGGAGGGTGAATTTCGTGAGGGTGGCCCAGGTAGATGCAAGGCAGAGTTCTTTTTTTCAAGCCTCATAAGGCTCTGCTAAAAAACGTCGAGAAAAGAGAATCGTCGAGAGTGTTACCCTATTTTCAGTAGTACACCACTGTGAAATCAATGTGATGCAGTAAACACGAGCTGTGAATTAAAGCGGGAAACTTGGTACCGCATATACGTAAAGATTTGTATGTAAGAGTGCAAATATATACCTCATGACTTTGAGAGGAGTTTGAATCATCGTAATTACTGTTTAATTAAGATGTATTATAAATTGTATACAAATTCTTAAACAAAGATTAATCTAATCTGAAATTATCTACTGTAAATATCATTATCGGTTGAGCTAAAATGAACTATTCTTATGATATATGAAAATATTTGAAAAATAAAATCATTACTTTCTTATCCTTTGTCGTGAAGTACACTATTTCCATGTTATGTTCGAAGTCAATGTTTCAAGATACATAAAAATATTATTAGAATGAAATTCTTGAATAATTACAACCTTATCTAAGATATTACTGGAAATGTTATTACGCTTATGATATTTTAATAGTATTTTAGTTATTTAATCTACGAAATACTCTTTTTTCAATGAGTAACTTATCGTATGGAATTCCAAATATTTATTGACAAGTGGAAAAAGGTACTCCAATGCAATCGCATAGTATTTGATGTATTTTACAGTCACTTTTGAATAACCGTTTTTTTTCAATTTATTGTTTAAAGAATCAATATTTTAGGGTTTTGAGATAAGAAAATGAAAACTTGCGTTCTTTAGTGTTGTTTTCTTCTTCTGGTGACCATTTGTTTGATATTTCTCATATAATTATACTCATATACATACTTAAATCATAATTTATTTATATTGTAACTATAAAGCATACGAACTCATGGCTACATTCATATATGTGTGAAAATCCATTTTACGGGGCAACTCTATGTTCTTCACCAAGCGTAATTCAGTGACGTACGTTGTACGGGCACCCTGCACGGTACACATTTATCAATTCATCAGTCATATGGCTTTATGGTACAAGTAGTAAAAATTTACTTTCGAACGGATAATTTAGTCAAAAGCATAATATTAATGAGCTGATCATTAATATATTAAGAAAGAAAAAACAATGTATAGAAAATGTATAATAATTACAATATATCATAATGAACAGCCATGTAAAACAAAATACATTTACAAATCATATATGATGGTCTGAAATTTTGTGCATTAAATTCTGTAATGTGTATAAGTTGCAATAGAAAAAGACGTTTGCCCAAATAAACGGCTTTGCATTCGCGTAACGCACTCAATGTGGAAAGTGGTTAAATGCGAATTTAACCCGAAATGGGTTCTATCGTAGCACGCGGGCAGCTTCGCATAATCGCATAGATATAAAATTTCCATGTTTCCAGAGGCGCGCTTACGATAGGCATAGCCGTTAAAATAACGGCAATACTCTCCAACTCTCTTCCATACTCTCGATGAATCTTCGCGTGTTATACTAGGCCCATGGAAACACAAAACATGAAAGAGTTATGCGAAAAATTAAAAATAGTGATAACATTATGCGCTTCGACTCAAAGCGATGGAATCATAATTATGACGTACACACAGTAGGTAATAATAATGTCTTCGAACTCAGTCTACAGGTGAAGTATACCGTAAGGTGCTCATGAGACATATTTTTAAACTCTCACCAAGCATAAATTTATAATGAATTACAAAAAGTTTTAAAATATATCATCAAAAATATCATGAAAGTATTTGAAAATTTTAATTTTAACAGAGTATATTTAACACTATTGTCACACGTGAGAGTTTGGAAGCTGCTTAAGTCTACTTCTACTGTATACTTGATGATGTGCAATGAAGTATCGCAATACGATTACAAATAGGATAAACTGCGCTATTGATACTATGAGAAAGACAGAAAGAGAATAAGAGTGAGAGAGAGAGAGAGAACGCGAGAGAGAGAGAGAGAGAGAGAGTAAGAGACAGAAGAAGAAAGTGAGAGATAGAGAAAAAAAACAAATGCTTCTACTTTGATGTATTCGTCGGGTAGTAGATTGTTTGTTTGACAGCTGTAAAGGTAAAGTAATTGCTACGATAATCGATGTCAATGGAACACCATCGTAGTACCTCATCTTCTCATGTAATTTTTGTGTTACATTCGCATATACGCAGTCTTCAACTCTCCTGAAATTTTTTCCTTTTTTTCTGAACCGTTAATGGAGATCAATACTTTTTGGAGCTTCGACCTCTAGTTTGACAACCACGTCTCCCCTTTCGTGTTTCTATATCGTTCCACAAGTAGCTGTGGATACTATCTTCGTGATAATTTTTTATTTTTCATAAAAACCGAAAATTACTTTTTTGTAGGGTCAAGAATAAATAATTTTGATAAATTTTGTTTACGCCAATAACTTTTTTCGTTAATCAACGATGAGTTATTTACACCATTTCTACTTTAGAACATGGCTAATAGAGAAGGTTGCAAAATTCAAGACAATTCGTTCCATCCGTGGTAGTGTTCATATTTCTATTCAGCGATAAATTGTGATTTTCAGTAGAGTATGAAATATATCAAACATCTCTAAAATATGAGACTTAAGAGTCTATACATATTATATGTCACTTCGTTGCATTCAATAATATAATTATCTTTTATTAACGCAAAATCGATTTAATCATTTATAAATATTCTAGGTATAATTTTGATTAATTTTGCAAATATCAAAATGGGAATAGTTTATAATTTCCACCTGACCTAGGAAATATGATTATGATAGATTTAGTTATACTAATATAACAGAGAATTTAGAAAATGTAGGTATTATTATGACGATTTCATTTATGAGCACCGTGAATTCAACTTTAAGTAAAACTTTTAAACAGTCAAAAAACTGTAATCTTGACATATATATAAAAAAATATAAATTTGAAAATAACGATGATTTGCTATAAATTAAAAAACAATTGATATAGAGCTTGCGGAAATCACCAATATATCGAGGGTACAGCAGAACGGTCTGAAAAATCGAGTAAGTCAGAAAGTATCACGGATATTATCCATCGTCGCAGTAGCAGCCGTGAAGTCTATATGTACACTAAGAAAGGGAGGAGGAGACTAAAAAGTCAAATGCAAAGTCATAAGTTTTCCATTGAGGCACGCGTGGCAGAGATAGCAAGATGTCGGGAAAGATCATTTCTTGTAAATTGTAATCGGATCGGCGTGTGCACAAGACGTGGAATATTTTCGTCGGATTAAGCGTATATCTGACGTACAATGACCCATACGTAATCAATACTCGCAAATATACCAGTGCGCCCCAGAGACGCTCGACAAATCGACACTGCAACGAATTTGTAGATGGATATTTTTTATTAAAGAGAATGATAATTTTCATATAACGTAATTTGAGATAATTCAAATACTAAATCTTCTCATCAAACAACCACGGGGGTAAAAAGTATCAACCGAATAAAACTTTTTTATTTAATTCGTTGATTTATATAATTTAATATTTCTGAAAAGGTCACTGAAACTTTTTGTTAAAAATATTTTTTAACACTCCATAAGTAACGTTTCATTTTGTACAATACTTAAAAAAAAAGAAAGTCGTGCCAATAAATACTTTTCGAGAATCGAGATGCAAGTGAGAAGATGGTTTTAACTCTGTGTGACCTTTCTTGAGGTGATGTTAAAGTTACGTTGATTGGTTAAAATTTTTCTAACCTCAAAAAGGTAATATCATAAATAAAAAGAACTATACAATTGGAAAGCATACAAATACGGTAATCGCGTGTTTTTGTTAAAATAAGAAATGTTTATAAACGTAAAATAATTTTTAGTTAAGACAAATAATGGGAAGTAGTATGCGAGGGAGGATATGTCGTTTCATATAGAAAATTGTAAGATGTCGGTCACTTTGACGTAATTCCGTGAGTCATTCTTAAGAATATTGCATTACATAAATTATTTTCAACACTTTGTTTATTAAAAAAGCTGTGATCCCGCATTCTTTGCATGATAACAAAAGTTATGTTGCGAAAGCCAGTGGGACAGGTAGGCGCTATGATTAACCAAAGTATATTAACAAACTAATCATATTATTTTTTAATGCAAATTTGAAATAAATTTTTTCTATGAATTTATAAACTCTCAAGGAGGTATCAATTTTTAAGTACATGTTTCGTTTGTTTGGAGCTTGTTGTCATATAAACTTTTAGTTGATATATATTTCAAATCATTATTAAGAAAATAGGCATTTTTTTGTTTTATATAATGTACTCTAACTTTAAAGCGCTCGCGTTGTATCATGTATAATTAACAAATATAAACACTAACGCAACAACCAACGTGCAATAGTATTGTATTCATGTTTATAGAATGCACGTTGCGGCCCTATCTACCTATTTGTTTACACTCGACAACTCAACTCCGGCAAACTTAAATCTGTACATCTATATCATCTGTTACATCTTATAGCTATTAAACGTCAGCTGTCGACTTGGGATCAATAATTTCACACGCGAATCCGACGTGATTCGAATAATGTAAGACATGTTCTAGACATGTTCACCATCCGCTAATCTCGTCCTACAACTCATGTAAAGAGGTTATTTGTAATAAAATAAAATAAACTTATTAATCAAAATGAACAGATTGCAGCAATTATAAGATACACAGTGAAATGTGGTGATAAGAAAATAGGATCCACCGGTTGGTGTAGTTGTTCTGCGTGTAAGAATTTTTATTGTAACAAATGTTGCGCCTGTCGAACTACTCTTGAATTCATTCATCGCTTGCTAATTTCGCAATACAATTGATTGATAACCGAAAATTATGAACGCTCCTCGTCTATATCGAAATACGTCCATATGCAAAATTTTATCAAAATTAATTCAGAGGAAGCCCTAGCGGAAATAAGAAATATAAAAGAAACTGTAAAAATACTATTGAAAAAAAGACAAAAAGTGTTGAAAAAGAATAGAAATTGGGTAAACTGTTATTATTAATGTAAATAACACTGAAAAAATGTTAATAATTCTAAAGAAACTCAATAAATATAAAAATAATAGTAATTTACTTGTCAATTTTTCTACCAAATATTTGATTTCATTATTAAAAAATGTAATTGGCGTGAAAAACTATTGCAAAACTGTAAAATAAATTGTGAGAAACTGTTTATAGTTATTGTATTAATAACTACTATCTACGTCTTAATTTCAAAATCATTTTTACATTTATTTTACAATTTTTTACGTTTACTATTTTAGTTAGGGCGTATATAAGCATGCATTAATTAACTGTATTTAATATAGTAATAATATTATATTTATATTTATTGCTCTAGAATTTCAGATTTACTAATAATCTCGTTATTATATAAGTGAAACTTAATTACAACACCATTGTAACAATAATTTAATGAATTCCTGAGGTTTCAATTAATGTAATTCAAATATCAGTACAATATTTTGTAAAGATATTGATATATTATTCCAATTGGGGTTCTTCATCGAATTATAATTAATTAGATTTCTACAAATAATAATGTAACAGCTGTGTTAATTTAGTCATAATGTAAAGGAAAAACTTAAAAAATACTACTTCGATAAAAAATCAGTTTTTTTTAAAGAAGTTTTTGATATGAATGATAATTATTTTATAAAACATAAAAATCACTTATTGAAAACGTAGTGCCATTCTCTATCAAAGCTTTGTTTTACCAAGTGCTTATAAAAATTATTAAACAAATTTTACACGAGCGAAGTTAGGACTTAAATCATTTTATTACACTAATACTGAAATTTACCGTATATAAATCAATAGACAGTAAAACTTATATAAAACCTATTTTTAGCATATAGTTTTCTCTATAACGTATTCTTTTTCTGGTATCTAGTGGTCAATCATTGGTAGGATAATATATTCATATATCGATGAATGTGTATGTGTGCCGCATATCGATCACAGCATCGAGAACTTGGTGAACAAGACGTCAAGCCGTAACACGATGATCAACACATCAACATAAGCTCGTCTTCGCACTAGCAACGACTGTAAGACTAACGGCGGAATTGGAGACACTATACGTGCCGCTTACATCGCGGATAATTAAGCTGTTACAGTCACTGTCATCGCTGACATCTCTCCCTTACCCCTAATACTACCCGGAAGGACGTTGAATACGGAAGTCGTATACGCGACAAATTGAGCTACTAATCAGAACACGGGACATTTAGATTCTTTATGAGTCTTGTGTGAGAGTAAAAGATACCCTGTACGAAGGAAGAGAATCCCTGAGGCAAGCGATGCAGTTGTATACACGCGTCCTGGAATTCCAGAATATTAATTGGCCTATTCTAGACTGGATATTGTAGCTGCCGTCCTGATGGGATGTGCTTCTAACGATGCCAATTTCTAGAAGGATACATAAAATATAAGTAACAGAGGCTCTGCGAAAATTAGTAAGGGAAAGAGAGAGAGAGAGAGAGAGAGAGATGAAAGGAAATCGTTGGTTGACGGTGAGATTCTAGAAGGGCCCCGAATAAGCAGCAAAACTCAGTACCGTAGGATGTTTATCTCGACCTTGTCAAATATAATATATTAATTATGAGAAAAAATGTGTGTGTGCTCCTAAGGTGCCTTATGAGTTATTTTTCTTCTAGATTTTATTCAAACTATAGAATATATTTTAGAATGCCAAAGTGTTAAAAATATCGCAAAAAATTGAATGTAATAAATTGAAAAATTAGAGTTATTTACTATTTCACTTCTACGTAGATTATAATAAATTGGTATCAATTAATCATAATGAAGTATTATAATCTTGATCTTTAATTAATTAAGATGAAAACAGGAAAGTTCGGTTGTCGTATTTTTGTGAATGGCCATCATTTGACAGACGTCTGATGAAGACTATTGGAGCATTACTGATCAGGAACCTCTAGTAATCCGAATGAAACGCCTTATTATTTCAGAACTTTTTCTTTTCAAATAATTTTTTATGAAAATTTTGTTATATTTACTTAATTATGTCAATACAAACCTTCTTTTGAGACGATTTATTTAAAAATGAGATAAAAAAGAAACGGGTGCAGAACAAAAAAATTTAACATCACTTCACTTGTACACAGATTTATAACAATAATACACTATAATAGGTAGTAGAATATTTAAAATCTTATGATTATTTTATTTTATTTTAGAAATAATGCTATACAATACTATTTTTCATCCAATAATAATTCAGTCTAAAAGGATTGACCTACAGTTTCAAACATTTAAATAAAATTAAAGACACAAAATGTCAATTTGTAACCAAGTTATTAGAATTTTGTACAGTTTTGCTAGTTGGTTTTCAAATCAGTTTGATTACTGTCCTACAAATAATTATATTACACGTTTTGCAATATTACGTCAAAGTTTTCAAACTAGAAATTTTATTATGTCCAGCGCCCATTTACACCGATGAGAAATTATTACTGACGAAAATCATGTGCTTTGTAAATATAAAGGAAGTAGAATTTTGAAATATCTACGAAGTAATTTTTCGCTAAAAATAGAGTTTACGTTATAACAAAGGTTTTTTGCATAAAATTTTATTCACGGATAAATGCATATTTTTATACTTTAACAGTGTAAACCACTCGTGCTGTTATAATTTGTGAAATGTTATAGAAAACACTAATTTTACTTATAGATAGCCTTGAGTAATCGAGAGAACGGGCCGCACCAAATCAAACGACGCGATTGAATAATAGCGCTGGAAAGCGTAATATACAGAATCTAGGTCTTGGAAAAACATCCAACAAGAAACTGATCATGTAATAAGATTTTAGCATATTAGTATATAAACATCATGAAACAGTATTTTAATAATATTTAATGTTTACTTTGTAAATTAAATATAGTGACATGATATTGATAAAGGTTATATATTCATTTTATTATACTATTTATTGTATTAATGACGTATTACTTTTCATTCTCCAATACCTATTTTGTATGATAGTAATGTTTTTGTTATATTCGTTATATATATAAATTGCTATTAAATATCCTTCTCTGATTCTGTAAACATGTCACTTTTTTATCAAATAACGTATCTTATGCATAAAAATGAACTTTTTTAATATTTAATCAATTCCTTTTCATACTAATAAATGTTTATTTTTTAGAGAATTTTCTTGCTTTTAATTATCTTCACTGCGTCAAATGTTATAGTCGCACAAAAATCTTATTCTTTTCAATATTATCATGGCCCAGTAGTTGACGATACTTACGACGTTACTTGGAAGGAGAATGATGATCACCAAGACATTAATTACAAAGCTTCTCCAAAATATGATTACCAGTATGAGGTTGAGGATCATCACACTGACGATCAGAAAAATCAGGAAGAGCACAGAGATGGTAATAAAAGCCATGATTGTACTATAAGCTATGAACGAACAATTGAAAATGTTTATTATCCAATTTTTATTATATAATAATTTACTATTGATATATTAACAAATATAATAAAAATTTATCTTTTCAGAATGTGTTAATATATCAATCGTCGACAAAAGGGAAAATAATAATTTTCCTCTCTTTCTCTCTCTTTCTATCTCTCTCTTAAGTCGGTATTTTAAGAATTGCAGTGATCACCGCTATACATTTTTTTTATAATATCGTATTTTTGAATTACTGATAACGATTTTTTTTTGTTTAAAGGTGATAAAGTGGTGAGCAAATATACGATCCATGAACCGGATAGTAACGCGAGAGAAATGAACTATCACGCCCATCATCAGGATGGATACATTGCTGTACATAATACAGGTGGCAACGATCACTCATCTGATACTTACGGTGATTTTGGTCCTCTTCTCGAGAGTCATAATTACGAGGAAACTCCTTATTACGATTATCACAGTCACGATCATTATAGTCATGGGCAACACAATCATCACAGCCATCATTACCACCATATGCATCGCGATTTGTAATATAGACAGTGAACGAAAAAGCCACGCCTGAAGTTTTTATATTGCCTACTGACACAATATACAGTAACAACATTATACATGAAATATATCGACTACATAGAAAAAAATACCTAAATCTCTAAGATTGTTACTTACAATAAAACAATCGTTAATGAGACATTAATTAATTTAATCAGTACGCCCTTGATAACTGTGTAAATTTCTAGATTTACCTTTTTATATTTTCATATAGAAATGTAATTGAATACAACAATTACTATATGTACACATCGTGGATAACAATGATTTTCTCATAAAAAAATAATTGCTAGTAGCGGTCGTATCTAAAATGGATTTTAGAATTTATTTTATGATAAAAATGAATGACAATAGAATGTGTTTTGTTTTTTGTTAGTTTTTTAGAAATCAATTAGGAGCATGAATTATCACTTCTTGTACCCACCTAAATGTTCCACCAAAAAATAAAAGCTTGCTGGGAATAAAAAAAAAACAAAAAAACAATTTTCTTTTGCGTAAATGCTACAAGCTTTGTAAATTTCCTCATACGTCAAAAGAATATTAACTAAAATGCATTTTTATTCAACTTTACTCTAATTATTTTTACATCCGGCTCTCGAAATTGGTTTTCCCTTGACACGGTTCTTACAATTATGAATATAATGTAAGTATGAGGCATCTCTTGTCAGCTGTTGCTACTCGCATACTTCAACGCTATGACGCAGGCAGCATATACCGAGCACACGTACCTCGTACTGCACCTACTCGATCATGCTTCCTAATGCAACCCTATCAGTCACCCCTGGCATGATGCTCGAAAACGAATCGTTTTCCTTGCTAAAACTGCGCACGAGGCGACATATGACATCGCCCGCAAAGGTAACCAAAAGACGATAGCGCACGGGAGACCAATAATGGATAATCGATGGGGGGCGACAGCTGCTGCTGTGCTGTTTTCGACGAGGACGCGCAATTACCTACGCCTTGCAATAAGAAATTGATGGGCCGAAACAGCTTCTAGCGCCGTCATTGTTAATGCGATCAAGATATATGATTGACGGCTGCGTAACGCAACGCGTGTGGGCGTTCGGGTGGTGTATTTCTTCTATTAATCTTACGTTCTGTCGAATCAAGAAATAAAATGTCGTAAGCTTTCAGTTGCAGATGACATTTACGTTTAGGGACATATTCATTTTGATTTAGAACACATATATTATTTGACGGAATAGATACTAACAACATCCTAATACGCAGGTAATTATAAAGTCATTTATTTTTAGACAGTTAGGCCTGCTCGAATAAAGAAATGAATTGATAATTTAATCAATCACTTGATGATTTACTTGTAATACAATATATTGTATTACAAGTAAAAATTAAAAATTATATGAGTTAATGAAGAAATTTAACTGATTTAGATAAGAAAATTTATTGGATATATCAAGAATTCATTGTCAATGGTTTTATAACTACATGTGTACAAGTATGATAGCCTCAAGAATTTGAAAATACAATAAAATTTGAAAGAAAAAGTAAGATGTGTATGCATTCATAGCTAAAATATTAGGAACACTTATAAAAAAACTCATGTGATAACTCATATTAAAGTTCACATGAGGTCTCATATGAGATTTTAATATAATTATAATTTGGTTGGAATTTCTAGAAGGCTTATATCAAGTGACATACGAATTAAACAAGGGGAGATACTTATGTGAGATCTAATATAATTTCTATTTAAGATTTCTCAGTAGAGTCAAAACCTATAAACTCAAGGTGACCATTGACAGTCTAGAAAACTTATGTTTTATAGAAAAAAATTCTAAAACATAAATAAAATATCTACAATTTTCTACTTATTTTGTTAAATTTACTGCTATTTTTATAACTTATTTTACTTTACGATATACATTATTGTAGAGCATAATATTTATATTCACCTGATCGCTAAAAATATATTATTCATATTTCTTTGAAGTTCACTAATTATGTAGAAAAATATCATCTTTCAAAGTGACATTCTGATAAATTAATTTTGAGAAGAGAAAAGACCCTCCTTATGGTGCACTCGATAAATAGCTTCGTCTCCCATTCCCTGCGTCCCCTCTTCATCTGTCTGATCCTGTCTGTCATTCTCTCTCCTTCTCTATTGTAAAAAAGTAAGGAAACGTCCTGGTCAAATATCTCCGAGCAACAACTGATTTCCGCCTGAGACACCAGGGCAATTGCCTTATCGTTTGATCACGTGGACTTCATTACCCGCTACGATATATACCCACCTCATAATATAAATAGGTCAACACCAATCAGCGATTTAATCAGAAACATCCAGAGCCTAAGGCTCTTAATAACGTGGCTTCGGCGGTTAGTTATCTGGCATACGAAATTTTGTATCTTGAGCCACGTAGTATCGCGTATGGTGATTGGAGAGAAAATTAATACACGATGGAATTAAAATTAAATGATTATATTTCACTTAAATAAAAATCAAATGCTTTTGTCAATAATCTACTGTGTTTTCATGTACTAAGATTTTTCAATGACGAATGCAGCGTCGGAATTTCTCCGTAACATTTTGGGATATCTGAAGCCAATAGTTTATGGGATATTTAAAGAATCAATAGATTTCTTTATTGAATGTAAAAATAAAATAACTTAAAAATCTTTATACCTTTTAGAACCCTTTTAGATTAAGTGTGGTAGCTTTTTAATGGAATTGCGAAGTAATTTTGAGAATTGTGCAAGTTTTAAAAATTTACATGTTTATAACTTCGAAAAAGAAACATTGCGAATGAGAACTCAAAAAGTACAATATTATATTTTCACACCATTGCAGAAGCTATTAGATCGAATGTTTCCGTTCATATTTTTTAAAAGTAGTCTAAAAGACCTTTTATTCTTAAAACAATCTGAAGCGTCAACAAATAACTGTCTGATAACTATCTTTTGTTATGTTTAAACAATTACTCTTCAAATGATTAGGTACTATTAAACAATTTAAAATTTTCCGATTACATTTTTACACCATTAGAATAACGCTCAGAGCGTATGATTTGTTATAATAAAAGAAGTTTTGCACTGGCGCTCAGAATATTTATTAATTGTAACTGTAATCTAGAGCTCCATAAACTTATAAATGCTTTTGATTATGCCTCATACCCATGTAACAGATTCTTAAAACGCAAACAACAATATATAATACGATGTATACATTTATATCAAACATACATGTTTCTTTGTAATCGAAGGTCAATTCAAATCGATGTAGTGTGATTTATGTCCTAGTTCTAAGATTATAAATAATTAAAATTTTGGCATTTTTTAAACTTGGAATCGTGGTAAGCATGTGGTATTTAGTTATACACGTCGCACGTATAATCAATAATATAGTAGAATAAATAGCTGGAAACGCATTTTTTGATATTACGGAATAGCAGCTGTTATGTACGTTGAGCGAACACGTACAGTGCACCATAAAGGAGAAAGATTTAGCAAATATATTACGTTAATCTTTTTCACATTGAAATACGAAGTATGATCTCTTATCCAGTTAAAGCAGTATTAAGCATACTGCCCGTCTAGAATGATATTATTGATTACGAATTAAATCAAACGGCCAGGACATTATGTGAATATATGTAAATCATCTGTAAAGAGAACGTACGAGGTTTTACAAAATCTGAAAAAATTTCATAAGTAAATTTATGAGAACGAAAATGACGATCGTACGAAGTGATATGCTTTACGAGTCTGAATATAACAGACAAAACTTTAGAAGAATCGCTACGAGCAGTAAGACTGTTTGTTTATTTTTGGTTATGTAGAATTGCATTTACTTTAGATTATTGCTAAACTAGTTTAGCATTGCATTTATTGACTAGTATAACACAAGCATTTTCCAGAGTTTAGTAATATGGTATGAGGAAACTTCCGAGCCATTTTAAAAAAAGACTGAACAGCATTAGGTGTAATTTTATGTATGGGAAATTCATATGCATCGCTTTTTGACAATAGAAGTGTAAAAGCTGTTGCATTCTTGAGCGGGAACTTTACTTTACCATATTGTTATGAATGATCCATGCTCGGAAGTCGCTATTTTTTTGCTATATGAGTAGCAATTTTTTTGTGAGAGAAAGCAGATTGTGCATGTCAATAGTTGAGACTTCCAGTCACCTCATTTTGAACTAACACGGTTCGAGCAGACTATGACTTAGAGTATGCGAAGTGCCAGAAATTGTATGCTTCGTAATCCCAAATACTGAGCTAGGTTTAGCCTGTAAAGTGAGTCGTATCATAACAGGCAAGCGAGCCCTACCATGATAGGGGTAAAGCCCTAGATAGGGGAGGAACAATGGCTTAATATTAGCCTCGGTAACCAGGGTTATACATAGCAACACAATCCACTTTTATTTTTATTATCAATCAAATATATATGACTCTAATATGTGTTTAATCTGAAAGTAAATTAACTGTCTCTCTCTCTCTCGCTCTTTCTCGCTCTCTTTCTCTCTCTTTCTTACTTTCTGTTTGTTTCTGTCTTGTACAATATTCTATTATACTAATGAATATTCATTACATCATTGGAGTATTAAAATAATTTACAACTTAATTTTATTTTACAAGTCGGTTGATGGAAATTCAATCCATCAATATGCAATGTCATATAGTACTACGAAGTATTTGAATACGGTATCTCAATTAACTATATTGCAATGCTGCATGCATGCGTACCAATATAGCTTCTTTGATATAAACTATTTTTATCAACAATTTCAAATAAATGAAAAAAAATATATTTTTGTTGCTCAAAACTTTATAGTAGTAAGGATATTAAAAAGTCAGCTTAGAAGTGTGAGTGTGTGCGTGTGCGTATGTGTCTAAGTGTGTATATGTGTGTATGTGAGAGAACTCGTACTCAGAGATATGACAGGAGCGATAAAGGACACTCCAACTATAGTCTAGGAAAGGTTCTTGTGCGCTGGGACCCTCAGAATCACTCTGGAAACTACAGCTGTAAAATATCTCTGAGGAGTAAAGATCTTCTTCGAGGACAGGGAAAAGAATTGACTTGTAGGGTAACCCCTGGAGACTGGTCATTAAAAGTGTTGTACGAATGGCACCGGAAGAAACTTAGAATCAAACTCTTTAACAGAGAAACTTGGCTTTAAAAAAGGTGCATGATTTAATGCAATAGAATCATCTGGTAACATCGATGAAAAAACAAAATCATAATAACATCAAAAACATCCATTTGAAAGAGCGGTAAAGGCGTAAAGCCGAGGGTATAGAAACGATGAAATGGAAAAGGTAACCAGACACCCTATGTACGACTAGCTTTCAAACTGAATTAGTGTCAGTAATCCTCTTACAGAAACAAAAATAAATCAACAAAATTAAAATCGGATTTTTGGTCTCCATTCTGTGAAAAAGGGATTTAAAAATCTGTTTTGTATCATCGCACAAAACAGAAAACTCGTTAACTATTGACACCGATGAAAGTACATCTACTAACTCAGTTTCTTTTCGCTACGCAAGTTTGGCACTAAATGTAGTATGTAATGGTAAAGTCTGATATGTCAAAAAGATATAGATACAGAGACGTGAAGGAATGAGAGCGAGAGAAAGGGGGGGGGGCGAGAGAGAGAGAATGAAAGATTAAGACAGAGCGACCAAGTATACAAGTAAAGAGAGATAGGGGCAGGGGGAGGGGAGGAGAGAAAAAGGGAGAGAACAGGAGGTAGAAACTAGCAGAGATATTGAGATAGAGGTAGATACAACAGAGATATTGAGATAGAGGTAGATACAGCAGAGGTGAAGAGACAACGAGTTTAAACAATCAATAATTTATTTAAAACATGAAGTTTAACATCTGATGTAGAGGAAAAATATTATTTTAGCTCAGATCGGAGCGTGCGCAAAGTAGTTGCTTTGCTTGTTTGACAAACTCGACTCGTGCGTGAATCACCTGCTTTACGCACTATGTCTGTAATATACTATTTGAATCTTACTATGTTAGATTATGATGCTGATAAAGAAAGTGTAACCTTTAAGAAGTGAATTTTAATTTGACTTTGAGAAGTGTAATATCAATAATTGGTTTACATAAATATTTTTTTTCTACTTTATAATCTATTTTGCTTTCCGTATTATAAATACTTACCAAATAATAGACAATAAAACAAAAAATTTTTTAAGAAAAGAAGTTTTAATATTAGGCTAGCCGTATTTTGAGAAAAACATCTAAGAACTAATTACTTGTTCCAGGCTTCATTTTGAGACACGAAAAATCGATTCTCAAAGCCCAGGTAAGACTCATTTTCCAAAGGTTATACACTGCCTTTAGGAATATCTATTCACTTTTAGATCAAAGCAATTCCTTGTTAAGTTTGTTTTTGTAATAATTATTAACAATCCTCAAAGATACACATTCACGAATGTGCATAATATTAAAATGGTTCAAATTTATTCCTTTAGCATTTAATAAAAATTTTTGATAGTTTAGTTTTTACAGTAAAAAAAGTTTCCTCTTTGAGTAAGCCCTATGGGTGGGTCGAGTAGTTCGAAAGTTTTCCTTAGTTTTTTAAATAAAGTAAAACAAATATAATACCATAAATATTAAAATAATATACTAAAATTATCTTATATTCTAATGAATACATCATTTAAATGAACTACAAAAGTTTAAAAGATCAAAAAAGATTTATACACTCAAAAGGTTCATGTAACCAAGATCAAACTTTTTCGAGGTTTTACTAAGAAAGTTTAAATAGAACATGAATCATGTTATTGGTTATAATTTTAAAATAAAATAAAAAGTATTACATTAGTTTCATGAATACCTAAATATTTTAATTGTAAGTGTTTAAAAAATTCGTTTTTATCTACATAGATTTTGTAGTGCAAAAAAGAAGAAAAATATTTTGAAACTATTCGTTTACACCTTATTTAAAAAAAACCAAATAAACCTTATAAAGATATTTTTTATTGAAAATAAGTTGAAAAAATATATTGACATATCTTATCATAGTGGCAATAGATAGTATTAACTTCTGTTTATTTTAAAAATAACATTACATTTAAACTGTAAAAATCCATTAAAAATAAGAATTTACTTTTGAGGATATTTTTATAGAATTCTTCCTTGAGAAAACCTCAAAACATTTGTTTCAATACTGTTTCAACATATTAAAATACAATGTCATTCAATTTGAACAAAATGAAGATTTTACTTTTCTTGAATATATCCTTTTCACTGATATCCTTATAAGTGCAATGGCTTATTTTTTATTTTTTCTCTTATTTATTTTCGGTTTCATATTATTTATACACCATTCAACAAAATTACCGTAACACGTTTTCTTATTAAAATTTTTCTTTTTTTTCAAAGAAACAGTTTTGCTAATTTCTATGTTATAATTTTGCTATTATTTTACAAACACAAAATTAATTCTTATCATATCTACGTGTGTTATTGAGCGTAGTAAGTTTATTCAAATTACAAAAAAAATAAACAAATTAAAGGAATATTCCAATAAATTCAAAATTTCATTCAAAAAGAGTATGATTATTTTTACGTTAATTCACTTCAATTATAATATATTTGAAATTTGTCATTTGTTCAAATCTTACATTATTTCAAGACAACTCTATTATTTCGTTTATCACATTTTGAATATTGATTTCATTATGTACTTTAAAGAAACAATACATAAATAAAAAATTTGTCAATTCACACAGCAGTCCTCAACCACAATATCAATCAAAAAATATTACTGGAAATTGTCTCTATTCTTAACGCAGTGTCCAATTGCTTTTTTTGCGTATACGGTCGAGGTCCCCTTTCATATAGCGCGACCAAGTTGTCACCTTTTTCTTCTCAACCAACAATAAACAAACCAGAAAATATGGAAACACTTTGTTAAGTATAGTAATGCTACCAACAGATTAAATCTACGTAAATAAATAAAAAAATGCGCAACTGCAAAACTTCCAAACATTCATTAACGATTTTTATAATAATATCAGTTTTACAACCTCACGGTATTAACCGATTTTACGATTTCACACTGTGCATCCCGTTCGCCCTAAGAGCACCTTCTTGCTGAAGCTCTCGGCTAGCTTTTATTTGTGGCGACATCTGGCCAGAGACGAGCTGCACGGGTTGTTTGTATTATTTCTAATACCTGCTGCATGCGACCGTTGGCGGAAATCGCTCCACACAAGCCCGTAGATCCGCGACTGCCCCTCGCTCCCGCGAGGAAGCTCGTAAACCTCTTCCCACGCTCTTCGCACATTTTCGCACCTCGTAAACAGACCGACCGTGGGCATCCGCATACACACACGTATAGTATATGTACATACATACCCCCCTCCACATACATATATACATATACCCACACAAGTTTATGTGTATGTATTTAGGAAGGAGAAGCGTCGTCATGTGTTTTCTAGACCACGTGCAATTTCGATTAAATTGCTGGGCCACGCCGTTTCCTCAGACAATGTGCGCCTGCGGGCCTGGACCCTATATCTATATGCGGGCGCTCATGGATAGTTAAAGAAGGCGAGCGCGACGCAGAAGAGAAAACAGGCATTTTCTTCCGTAAAGCTAGTTTATTTAATGACGCGTCGCAAGTGAAATTTCTTTGAAGAACTTTTCGATTCAGAATAGATATTAAAATGGTAATGCGTCATCACGTTGGTTCAAAGCATTCGGATTTTATACTTTAATCGAAAAACGAATGTTATATTGTTTCGATAACAAGTTCAAACATTTAAAGCATTTGATGGAAATTATTGATTTGTTATCTATTAATTAAGAACTTATTTATTAACTATTTTAAAAAATTCCTTTATAATTATTATGATTTTCAATGCAAATTAATATTATTAAAAACATGCAACTTTTTATTACTTATTATTTTCAATCACCTTTCAAAAATATAAAATTAAGCACAGAATGTTGTTAACATTGATATGAAGCATCAAACAATAGATGGTTACCTTAATCTTTCGCATGAATGATTTATAACTACCCAAGTTTAGATATTAGAATTTATTACGGTTCAGTTGCAAACTTTATTCACCCTTTTTTAAAGTTTTTAACTTGTAGAGATTGGTTATTTATTAATTCAAAACTACGAAAAAAAAATTGTAAACATTCTTGTGATATAAGCATAGGAGGGGCTTGCTTATGATTTGAAAATATACTTAATCATTAAAACGGTTATTATGCGTGAGGCTTTATTTTAATCAATTGATATGTTACGTATATAATTTTGATATATATTATTAATAACAAATAATTTACTAAAACATCGTGCTAGATTTGAGAAAATTCTGAGTATTGCGATCTTTTGAAAAATAGCTCAATGTTATGAATCAAAAAATTAGGTATAAACTGAATATGAGTTTATAAGGACGTTGTAGAGGAAAAGTTTTTTACCATCATAATTTTATGTTGTTAACTGCTTTATATGGAGATACCGTTCATTTTTTCCTTCCTACTCGCATGGCTTTTCGATGGTAGTAGCGATGTAGGCGTGAAAATTCAATTGCTGCTCTCGCAGGAAAACTTGGTACTTTTCAGTAGCAGCGACGGTAGTAGTAGCAGTGGCGACGGAAGTAGCCGCGTACTCGTCTTGGCGGATTTCCAGTCGCCAGACAAAATCGCGAATAAGTCCTCCTACAGTTACAACCAAGCCTTTCATTTTAGTCTTTTAAACTAATGTTTCGGCCACGCTCAACCGCACTTCCTACAGAAATGGGAAATTTATAGAGCTTGTAAGAAAAAACTTGGCAATTGCCAATAATCAATATTTTTTTATAAGCGGCTCATTTTAATATCTTATTACATCTTTTTTACTGTAAAATATCTATGATCAATTGTGCAAAACAATAATTAATTTAAATTCCTACATTATATCTTTTCAGTTAATCTTAGTTAGCCAAAAATACGTTTGCAAATGAGATTTCGAAGAGTTATATTTAGCAAACACTATGGCGATATCACTCTCGTTTCTCTAGGACTACCTGAGTTTTCGTCAAATCTTCGTTGTTGATTCTGCACAGGCCTTCACAGTAGCAGCATTCGCAGTTTACATAGCACACAATGCATTCTCATATCTCCAGGTACGCTTTCGCTTGCAAAAATATTTTACCATTGAAATTTAGCGAGATTCGATCAGGATTGTGAAGCCGTATTGTGTAACCAAGCCAAGCGCTGTGCTAGAGCGAAGCAGGGCGCTTGCAAGCCCGCCTTGCGGCTAAAAATGAACTTGCAAGCTCGCTGCCTGTGAACGTTTTACACGCGTTGCTCGCCGCTTATTTATCCCAGCTATGCCAGCGTCGAGAGCAGAACTGCTGCTGGCTAAATAGAAATATTTAAACTTGCCTCGATGCCACTTGCCTCTTGCTCCAGGGTGGCCGTGGACTGATCAAGCTTGATAACGCTCGCGCGAGCGGATAAAAGCTCAGTTGGCTGACTTTGCATAGCAGATGCTCTTTCGACAAATTTCCGACATGCTCTTACGTGGTTAGTACGGCGTAAAATAGCCGTGTGCTGTTGCGTGAAGTTTTGCCGAATTTTTTTTCCGTACAGCGCCGAAGGGGAGAGTACGAGTAAACTCGGTCGTTCACAGAAGTGCGCCGTGAGAGAGAAGATCTCGATTCCAGTTCTCCAAAGTTTTCATTCCATTTTTTTTCTTTTCTTTACGGACAGAGATTTGGAGGTAGCTTTGCTCGCATTTTTGAGAGAATCTACGTCAGCTGACAAATAATAATTCAGGTAGAGTTTTATTTAATTAAAAATTAATTAGAAAATCAAAGGACATAAATAAAAGCGTTTAAAAGAGGATGTAGGTATCACATTTGGTGTAAAAGCATCAAAGCTAATTACACCATTATATACTATCTCTTGTAATTTTTTAAAATTGATTTCAATTTAAAACTTAATTATAAAAAATTACGTAGAAATTTTTTAATTTTGAACACTGAACATCATTTTTAATGAAAATAACGAAGGAAATAAAAATAACGTAAAGTTAAAGATAAAAACCGATATAACCTGGAATATTGCAGAAAAATGTGATAATTGATGGAAAAATATTAATTCTACTGTTGATTAGTTTTTGTTTTCATTCACGGAAAAAATAATTTGTTGACTTAATGAACGAGTTGGTTAAAAATGTAACGATTATGATTGTGCATGGTAAATTTAAAAACTGAAAAATGCTACGTTTAACTATATTTTTCATGATCAATTAACCCTTTCATGCCGTAGGAATCCTGTAGGGTCCCCACTTTGTTCAAGGTGATGTAAAAAACTAAAATTAAATAATTTCTTAAACCAACCCATTTAGTCGCGTTTTTTCATCCAAGAGGAAGCCCTTTGGCAATTAAAATTTAAATTTTTTATTTTTTTTTCGTTCCGTTTAGTACATTAAAAAAAGGGCTCGGAGATAAAAATTGAGATTTCATGAAAATTCGGGTTTTGAATGGTTTATTTTCCAGTAAAAAAAAGGGTTAATGTGGATTTTCTTTTATTCTGAATGGTGGATCTTAGTTAATGAGACAATATACTAAGAATTGATCACCTGACAAGTTTAAAAATATGATATTCTTGTCGGAGCATGTTACGTAAATGTAGTGGGTCCTACAGGACCCAGTCGGTCTTATGGACAACTAATCTGTATACATTTAATATGAATACATATTAAATGTACTATGTAATTGTATACAAATAATTATGTAAATATACAATTTGTTTAAGTGTAAATTTGTTTCATTTTCTGATTTAAAAAAAAATAAAAATTTTAATTTAAAAAAAAAATCCATTAAGACCGTATGGGTCCTGAAGGACCCACTTCAAAAATAACACTTATTACAAATAATACTTTTGAAAAAAAAACGGTGAATTGATCTTAGTTGAAGCATTTGCAATTAGAATATACAAAAAAACCGTCACTTTTTTCCCGGGAAAGGGGTCTCGGCATGAAAGGATTAAAGTATTTCATACTTGGTTTGAATAACCAACAATCATGGAAAATCAATTGTGCAGAGCTTATTTTCATAACTACCCGGTGTATTAGATATGACATTGAAGTATATGAAAAAACTAAACAATGACAGAAATTTATTATCAAATTTCATACAAAACGATTTATGGAGGAATAAAATTCAAAATTATTTTCCAGGAAAAACTGGTATAGTTACCAATTTATATATTTTGATGATGTGTTGAAGTCAATAATCCCAATTACGAGTCACTCTGGTATTAAAAAATTGGGAACTGTTTATTTGTCAATACCATGCATTCTACCGGAATACAGATAAGAAATAGAAAATATATATACTATTTCACAGTTCAGATCGGCCTGAATTTAAAAATGAAATTGTTCTTAATGCATTAGTAGATGAAATAAATTGGTTACAAAGAGATGGTATATTATTTGTTATAATTGGAATCTAAATACGTTTAAATATTGTTTAAATTCAATTTCAAACAAACCATCGCTTTTCATATACAACGAAGTGTATTTGACGTGATAACCTTTAATATTATGTATGGAGAGTAGAACTAATTTCAATAAATTTGGACAACCACAAATATATTTTGTCAGTTTAATTAAATAAATACTAGCAATCGGTAACGCGCACGTTGCGCGCATGTTTAAAATAAAATGTAAATAAAGAATATTTATACATGAGAATTATTTAATTACGTACTTATTTTATACGAATTTATGATTAACAATATAATCATTAGGTCGTTTAAATATTTTTCCATTATTGCTTCGTCGATACTATAGATAAATGCTATCATCTATTAAAGTTTCTTCCTGATAAGATTTTAGAAAATGTTTTGAGGATTTACCGTTTATAAAACACCAATTTCTACAAGGACCATGGATCATATGCTTCATTACTAAATCGTGCAATTTTCTATTATGTACAGGAACTGGTATTTCAGCTGAAATAAAACGATCAACTTTTTCAACTGTTCTCATTCTATCATTTGATTTTAAAGTTACCAATAAATGCATAGGAGGTAATCCTCATTTTTGAAATTCTATTGTATATACATATGCTGTAACATCACCAAGAAAAATTAAAAAGCTTTTGCTTTTAGTTGAAAAACTCTCGTACAAACATCTCGTACAAATATAAATTGCTGGCCCGGTAAAAGATTATCCATAATTTCTTTCCATTTTGGATTACACGTCATAGTTATGAACAAATCTGGTTTCCCTTTTACCCTTATAGTTACAGCCATAGTACCCTGATATTTTTGAATCATGTTTCGAGGTGATCCAATGTTACTTACTTGACAATTTGATAAATTCTTTTGCATTGTACGTAGATAATCCATCTGTCCTTGATACGTTTTAGCTCGTAATTCTTTTTAATGACTATTACATCAATTAATTATATCTCGTTCGATTTTAACGTAATTATCAACGATATATTGTTGAAATAATCGTCTCCCTAATAGAATAGGATTAAAATTATTCCGTATAGCTATTTGATTTCTGATATATTGTAGTCTCGTTACGTCTCTACTACTTATGCATTTTTTAATTCATGGATGCCATCCTTGAGAATCATGTGGAAAATATAAAGGATATGCCCAAGAATCAACATAAGGATTCATTGAACTAACTCATTTTAAAGTTCTTGTAAATTTATTTTTAATAACTACAAAGGTATCAGGTATTTCCTCGTCTGCATTAATAGTAAAAATTGATGCAACTTCATTACATTTTTGAATATTGTAACGTTTTGGATCTAATCCTTCTTTTGAAGTGAATGCTGTATATATTCTGTTGGTAGTACTTTATTTGAAAATTCTTCAATTTCTAATTCTTTTAGTTCGTCGTTCATCATAATGTATGATTGTGCGAAAACATTATTGGTTCTCATTACTTGATCGATATTCATTAGCTTCATTTCTATCGTAAATAAACAATTGTCCATAAGAATGATTACTACCAGACTTAGGATTGAACGATGTATTAATTTGATAATAGATTTGACCTTGAATTTTAAAGCAAAGAAATATTTGACTTCGTCTGAAGTCAACAGTAAGCTATTATTGATATAGCTGTTGTATGTGAAATGATATTAGGGATATTCTTAAAGAGTTACTACATGTATAATGTAGATGGCACTAGTATTAACCCATGAAATTGACAATTCCCGTTTTACTCCAGTATACGGTTTTGCCCCAGTCTCCCCTATATAAACGAAGAATTTAATAAAAAAAGACTATACTCTTATACTTTTGTATAATAATTAAACGTTAACTAAAAATAATTACATAATTATTATAAAAAAAATATCAAACTTACCGCTGAATTTTCTATTTTTATTACTAATTATATTTCTGCGTTCTGGAGAGAAATATAAAGATAATAATTACGTGTGATATAAACTTTGGTAATTTCAACGCCGGTTATGTAATTAAATAGGTTAGATATAATCACTCGCACGTCCCTTTATTATTATTGTTATTATATATTTATTTATTATGTTACATGCGTTGCCATAACGATTATAGTTTTTTTTCTTACTTTAACATCATGAACTCGAAAGACTACGATAAGTTTCGATATACTTCGATAATTTAGATATTGACTTTCCGAATTCGACTTTTTCGATAGATTATCGCACCGCGGATTAATAATATGGACTATAGCGTTCGGTGGTGCGCTACGCGGGTCTCTAGCTATTCGTCTTTTGTTACTTTTTTTTTATCGAAAATTCGATATTGGATTGTTTACATATGAGATAAAACGATAGTTCTCGAATAGGATTTTTATATAAAGGATTTAGCTTTACCAATTACCATTTCCAACCACGTAGCTTGGTAAATTTAACAAAACATTCATCAGTTACATATTTAACCAATTTTGATTGGTTTATACAATTAATTAATTTTTCCGTGTTCTATTATGTCATATAACTTTGTAAAATCTTATTTTAAAATATCAAAGACAAAATATATTTAATAAAATAGTATTCAATACTTCGCTAAAGTTGTTTAACTCCATCTTATACCGACAGAAACGAGGACATTGGCGATGACAACTTTGCTGCTACTTGGCGACAGTATTGGTTAGGTGTTGATTCGTACTGAGTTTCCCTATATTTCACAAATATCGCAAATAAATGTGCAAACCTCTTAGGGCAAATGTTACAAAAATGAAAACAAATATCATACAATCGCAATACACGAAAAATACTTCGTTATTTTAATTTGGATATTATTGTCGATTTAAAAAAAATAGATAACTTACAGCAACATTTTAAGACAGGGAACAACTCGCTTAAAGGCTTGACCAAGCTGTTCCATTTCTTAGCGCACAGTCAAGTTGTCCTCTTTTTCCTTTCAGTCAACGATCTTCTTTTAGCATGCCGCAGGATCAATAGTTCACTTTGTCAGTTTATAGAAAAAAAAATGTTTTTTTTACCACCTGAAGAAGAATTGATGAAAATAAAAAGATTTAATAAAATCTAGAATATTCTCATATATCGATGCAATGATACTTTAAAATTGCTACTTATTTAGGGAAAGGTACGGGAATCATACTTTAATACTTTTTAAGCATTGGCAACGTAATTAAAGACATTTTATCAATGAAATGCATTGTTTCACTATTCAAAGTACGCCCTTCTAGAGACAAGTCTCTGAAATTTTCAGTAACGGCAGGTGTCAATGCACAGAGGTAAGACAAAACGATGAATAACAAGCAAAGCTGCATTTGGATCACGCAGCGAGACAAAAGACTGCATTCGCATCTTCTCCTACTTTCCTAGCGCGCAAACGTATTACGTACACGTGAGCTGCATTAAACATGCGATGTCACGTTTCTGGCGTAGACTGCACTGAAGGACCTTCAAGGGCTCCTCAAGGATTTACGATACTTAACTTTTTATGAGCTCGTGCTTTTCGCTACGAAGCCTCAGCGAAACCCTGTTCTTCTGCCCTTTCATTCTATTCGCACCTACATATCCTTTTCTGCTTAGTAGAGAGCATCAATCTGCCGAGATATATAGGCATATACGAGACCAGGCTTCACAATATTCCATGGTATAAGATTCACTTAATACCAGCGTCTCGATACTCATATTTTGAGTATCGCTTACTTATATATAATATACGCTAGCAGCGTGCATTATGGCTGCAGCACTAAAAAGATATAAGAGAAAAGTACAAGTAATCTTGTGGCCCACAACACTTTTCGTGTCCACTTTAGTACCACCTCTGCAATCAATTTTTTTAGACGTATTCTGGGCTACTGAATTCAATTTGGCTGTTTATTAGAAAAAAATAGAATGTAAGCAATTATAAATAAATTTATATTATTTAAAAACAGCATCGCAACAAGGTGAAACTTGATTACAAATTATTATTTTCATATTTGAATACTTACTTCTATTGTTTTCATTTAGACACATTCTATAGTTTTTAAGATATGAAAAATAAAAGATTTTTGACTAGCCTATATACAATGCAATCCACAGTGCTTCTCTGCATTGTCCTTTCTACAATCTAATAAACAACCGTTTATTATAGTTTTTAGCGGCGCTCTCTTACTGGTTTTAAAACTGGCTTTATCCCAGGACTAAATCCTTTACCTTATTTCTGTATTACTTATGTGTAGTAGTGAAGTAAGTAGATACAACACATTTTTGGTTTTGCTTCCTCAAAGAGGAAGCTTTGAAATGTTGAAAGAAATTTTTTAGACAAAACATGCTGAAAATGATATTTTAAAGCGCAATATGTTGCAAATTTTCATTTTTGAGAAAATTTTGTTATTATTGGAAGTAACGTGCCAATGAATTGGCAGCGGTTTTATTTTGCCCACAATTTGTATAATCGTTTTTTAAACTACGCAGGACACATGGTTTTCAACCGTGCATTATACTTAAATTTTTCCTATTAAAACTACCACCTATCCAAACACTTTTAAGTTAGATAATCTAATTTGTATTTAAATAAATTAGAATCTAAAAATTTTGTTACAAAGTTATTTAACACATTCAACCAAACGAATATTTAGTACACAGAAGGCACTTCTTTGAAATCCAAAACTCTAAAAGTCATTTGAGTTAAATGTATAAGATGGATTTTCGAAATAATAGTCCTTAAATACAAAGGAATGTAGCATTTTCTGTAAATGTGTACACTGGCGTTCGCAGGAGAAGAGAATAATGTATAGAAGAATAAAGGCTTAAACTAGAACAGCGATTTTCGAAGCCAGCGAAGAAAGTTCTGAAATAATGTTTTTTTGGAAAAGACATTTTTAGATATTCTTATTGTTACCTAGAAATTCTTTTATAAAGTTACGCTTTAGAGAATGATGATGGTACATTTTCAAATTATTTCAAATGTGCAATAAACAAAAGGCCATAAGCATTTCAATTTTTAAGCATCTGTAAATCCAAAAAATTAAATGCATCGTAACCATATATAAGTAAAAAAATTTTTGATTGCTTGATTTTGATTTTTGATTAAACATTCAGGGGATAAAATTTTTCTTGTTCTTTGAAATTTTCTAAATGTAGAGAAAAATAAGAACAAACTCGAATGAGGGTATCGTTTTTTTCTGACAATAATTAGATTTTTGTAAATAATTAAAAATAGCTCTAGTTTGATCCAAAATACTTTCACCAATAACAACTCAATATGAAATTCGTAAAAAAGAAAATGGAACAAGTCAACGAGAGCTTTCTGAATCTTTTTCGCAGAATTAGGTAGATTCCTTTAAACGTTACGTGACTTGTAAGATGAGCTTTAAATTCACTAAATACTGTAAACATATATGTACGAATTCAATTTTTTTCAAATTTTCGCATTGCCACCATTTTTAACAAATTTTATGCCTTGAGAGTTCTTTCAAAAAAAAATTTTATTTTTTTGGCGACATAATAGGGATATAATTTAAGGAATAGCTCGTAAAATCATTATTAACGTAAAATCGATCAAAAATAAACGATACCTTAAATGTCTGTGCGGAAAATGTAATTATAACGTTAGAAAATTTTTCAACAAATACTTTTTAAAATAAAGAATATCTACGATTGAGGGTTTTCTTACATCGTTATGCGAATTTTTACCATTATACAAAAATGTATTTTACTAAAGTGGAACTCAATTTTAAAAACTAAAGATTAAGACTATCGCTTGCTTATACATGAATCCAATTGTTCGTGAGTCTGAGAATTTTACTTTAACCGCTACTGTGTTCAATTTGACATAATTCGATTCGACATAGGAAAAACAGTGTTAGACGAATGTATACACGAGAAGGTCCATATAAGGGGGACGACCGTCTGGAGAGTCTCTTCTCTCGTCTGCGAGTGTAGTGTAAATCGAAAGAATATACGCGGTCTTCGCGAGAAAAGCTATTTCAAATGCGTGCAGTGAGTAAGAAAGAGCACAGGCCGTGCGATGGAGCTTTCGTGAAAAATCGAAAGGAGGCGCACATCTAAAAAGAAGAAAAAATGTGGAAATCACAAGAGAGCGAGCAGAGATAAATTTCTGAAAGTGGAACAGAGAAGGAAAAAGAAAGACAGATAGGATTGATCAAAGAAAAAATAAATGCAAACAGAGGTTGTGCGAATAATGCAGCGCAGGTGGAAGACAGAAAAGTCACGCGGGAGAAGGCACAAAGAGAAGAGAGAAGAGAAAAACTGTCAGTTGCACGAAAAAAGAAAAGACGGGTGCGATATTGAAGGGAATAGCGAAAAAGAAAAAAATTGAGGGAAAACAGAAAAGGAAGCAGCAATTCGCAATATTAAATAGAGTCAAAGTGCCAGAACAAGACGAGCGGAAAAACGTCGCGCAGATATAGCGTGCGTCCAGTTATTACGTACGAAACTTAAGAACGCTTCCAGTCTCCGTAATTCGAGACAATTGGCAAGCAGCAACGTGCGCGAAGTCAACAGTCCTAGAGGAAAGCAGAGAGAGAGAGAGAGAGAGAAAGAGATGACAACAACTTCCGAAATTCATTTTAAAGTTTCGAGGTGATTCGCTTATAGCTTGTTGAAAAGTAATGCTCCCCATCATTTTTTAATTTTTCGAAAATTACTAGTTTTATATTTTTTCTCTAAAACTTTTCTTTTTCGAGAAAAAAAAATCTTTTTAGTCATGAATTTTAAAAGAGACGTTAGCAAATTCAAATGAGAATGTGTTATTAATGAAAGAGTATGCATTTTATTCTGGAATAGTCTTTTATAATTAATTATATGCTAGCAATTGGTATGTCTCTAAATTTAATAATAGTTGATATTAAAAATATCATATTGAATTTTAATCAACTATTAAATTTTAATTATACCACAATTAAATATAACACAAGTAAATTTAAATTTGTTTCAATCCAATGAAATCCTGCTTTGATACAATTAATTTAAGTTTTATTAAAATTGTTTTGTTAAATGAATTAATTTTTTTCTCTCAGTGCTTAGTGAACCCAGACAAAGAGAAGGTAGAGGGGTAGGTAAAGCAAAAAGTAGGTAGATATTTTTGGAGTATTATTTTTGACACTTATCACATGAAGCAACATTTTTTTGTAACATTCACTATTTTATAACCCCGAAACAGACTCATATTTAGATGAAAATTACAATTTTTTTTTATCAATTCATTGTAGTAATTTTCATTAGAAACTGAGTCTATCTCAGGTTTACTATAAAAAACAGTAATTATTACGACCAAATTTTGTCCTGTATAATTAATTTGCCTTCCATTATTCTTTAACTTACAGTAAAACTACCAGACGCTGTAATAAATCAAAAACCCAATATATTTCAAAGGTCTTATATGTTTTTTTTAAAATATGAAATACTTGAGTATTCTTTAAATGTTGAATACAATTTTCAGATTTCAAAGATTTTTGGTTTATAACTTAAAGCATACTTAATGATGATTGATTGGCTCAAAATTCGCTCGTTCCAAAACAACTCTAGAATATACATTCCATATCTGCAGAATATTAGCCTGATAATATCTCTTCGTTCGCTATTCATTAAAACACAGTCAAATCTAGTTTTAAAACATTCTTTATACACCTGTTAAATATTAGCCTGATGTTTTTCTTCGGTCGCGAGCAGATGGATGCCGTTTTCAATTTTCAATATTTTTATATATTCAAATATAAATTATTTTCTAAATTACAAAAACAGAAAATAATGAAAATCTATGTGATTAAATGATTTTATTAAAGTATTCGTGAGAGTAATTTCTTGAAATTCCACTACTAACTGAAAATTGAAGTACTTCTGTGAAATGGAAACCAAGGAAGCGGTCAAGAAAGTTGAAAAGTTGAACATACGAAAAAAGATATGGGTAAGTTAAGTACTCAAGGAAAGGCGAAATCAGGAAGAAGGGAGAAAGGATAAAAAGAGCCAAGAGGTTGACGGCATAGAGTACTGTAGAGAAAATACAGTGAGAGAGAGACATATGCAGAAAGATACAGAGAGAGACTCACACAAAGATACAGAGAGAGATCGACAGACAGACAGACAGACCGAGAGAAAAAGAGAGAGAGTGAGAGAGTGATGAAGAGAGAGAGAAAGAGAGAGAGAAAGAGAGAGAGAGAGAGATGAGGCTGGGAAGAATGAAGGACAGAGGTAGAGAGAAAGAGACAAGGAGAGGGTCAAAGCGAGAGGTACTAAGCGATGAGTGAGGTCAAATGAAATGAAATGGAGGCTGTGTTTAAGAGCGAACTGAATCGATAGTCCAGACTGGCCCCGGCACCAAGAACTGTGTGGTCCAAATGTAGGTCATACCGTTAGCTCTCTCGCTCACCCCCGTCCTCTCTCTCTCTCTCTCTCCCGCTCTCGCTCTCTCCCTCTCCCTTTACCTCGCTTCTGTGCCGATGAATCCTCGGCTTTTTTCGCAGCTCTATCCTTCTCGTGTGTTTTTCTTTTTCCGCTCTCATCTTCGAGCATGGCAATAAATGTGTTCCCGTTCGTCCGAGTATGAACCTGGTAGACATCGCGTTACGTTTGTTCTTATTTCTAATGCAAAGTTATTATCACACTATTACCATTTTCAATGTACAATATATTGCGTATTATCATTAAACTTATTGCATATTTTAAGTGCATTTATAAGAACTTATTGGTTTCAGTTGTAGAATAAAATATTAGGTATATCAAAATTATAAATTATTTTAAATTATTTTATCAAATTACATTTTTCCACGTGAAATTTTATGCATAAAATATTTTTTATAAAAAGAAATGATTTATTTGCAAGAAACTTTATCTATAATATAATGAAGATCATCATTTGGAATTAGTCTTTACGGTAGTAAAATCCAAGTGATAACAACAAATAGGTAAAACACTCATATTTAAAAGCCGATCATTGACCCCATGGTTATGCCGCTTAACTCTTGCCTGAACGGCTAAGATAGAATTGATTTCCTAGACGCTATTCCCTATTTTCTCTTTTTCTCCGAAATTATTATAATCGTGTTGTAATATCCATGTATATACTCTCTGGATTAATATGTAACTTAGTTGGCTTAAGACCCACCTAAAACTATATAAACTTCTATGATGCACGAGTCAGTGTGGTAATATCATAGTCAAATGAGGACTTCAGATAAATGTAAAATTAGAAAAAATTCTTAATATTAACTCAAATCAAGTAATACAGACACATAAAAGAATAATATTAGGTTTTGTAGCTGATAAGATCAAGGCACTTTTAAGTATTCAAAGACAGGTGTAAGGTACTTACGTGACATATAAAACTTTATCTTTTTAGAAATGAAGTAAAGGGTGATAGAATTCTAAAAATAATTTATGAACTTCATTTATTGCTGTAACTGTTTGACGGAATATAATGTAAATCTCAATAAAATCAATACTTCACTATTATTGTTATGCATCGGCAGAAATGCGAAATAGCTTCATGTTTACAATTAATTCATTTAATATTTGGTCAATATTAGAAATGCTCATTTTCGAAAAATCAACATTGTTGGCAAATGCGATAGGTACAAAAAGTCAAAGCCTAGTCGAACTTGCTTTGTAAAACTTTGAACACGCTCGATCAAAGTGCAGGAGGTAGCAGCCCCATTCCCGCATACAAACGCCAATAAACAGAAAAGTAGACAAAGCATATCCCTTTTTCCCTCTCACATCGGCAGGCATAGTGACAAGGAGAGAGAGTAAATCGAAAAAGGGAAACTAAAGGATAGAAATAGAGCTGGATGCGAAAAATAAAACACACGAGGGACAAAATAGTATTACGTAAACGGAAGCGAGTTATTATAATATAGTGTTTCTCGCTTCTTTCCTATTCTAGCCTATCGCTTAACTCTCCTTATCCCGTTCTCTTTTTCTTTCTAGTTTGTTGACTAAATAATTGTCTCATCATTTGTAAGTCACTGAAGTTCGTGTTTTATCTGGCTTTGCAAGTTTTACATAAATTCCTAAAAAATCGTCACAAATCATTTTAAGGTTTAGTTTTTCAGAGAACTATTAGCTGCTTCTTGTATGATTTTGTGTATGAAGTGCTGTCATTTCATAAAAATTAACTTCCACATTTATCAAGCATGTCACTCGCCATGCTACTCGTGGTAGTCTCGTGGCGATTCTTTGTCTTACTTCCTCTCAAAGAGTGTGACATTACTTGCGTGTAAGTAAAAAGGATATACAGCCATCAACTTGTCACCCTGCTATCAGCTTGACTGTGCACATAGTAACATTCTAGGAAAAAGGGCCAGAAAATACCGTGTTCAAGCATGTTGGGATCGAAATAAATTACAAAAAAAAACAATCAAACAATTGATTCAACTCGCTATTCTCAGCCGATGAGTCAATAATATGGTACAGTTGAAAAAAAGAGCCTTGGTAACCAGTTGAATAAATGGTTTAAAAGCGATTGAACTTCTTGCTATTTGCTTAATTTTATACTCTTCTCCTTAGAGAAATTTTTCAATGAACTTTCTATTTCGGTTTATGGCCAAGAGACAAGACTTCTAAACTTAACTTCTAAACTTAAAACTGTAACTTAAGCGGGCTTATATTGAAATTGATAACTAATGGGAACTATAGACACACTTGATCAAAATAAAAGAAAATTTTTATTTCAATACAGAAATATGTTCTAATTTACTATTCCATTGCGGCTATTTGTATTCAATTAACGTTATTTAAACGTGCAGAGTACTCGAATTCACAAACCCTCTATATTGAATACAAATCATTTCAAAAGGAAATAGAGATACATATATTGGCTAACCCCTTATGATACCAGCACAACAAAACAAGTTTAACCTCGAATCACACATATTTGTTGTATATGCTATTCTATCAATTTTCAAATCAATTACTATACCACTGTTACTTTCATACTCTATGCTTTGGCGGGAAATTGCGCGACATTGTAAAATTTCTCTAGTTAATTGATGAATTACCATCAATTCAACTGATGTCTGAAATATATTTGTTAGTGAAAAAAGAAATTTATGTTTTGACTTAATATATTCTTAACGTATTCCTTGCTATCCTTGTAAACCTAGAAACCAGATAAAGCCATTACCAGAAAACAAGAAATTTATTGCTTTAAGATGTTAAAATTAAAATTAAGATGTTAAAGACCGCTCTTCTGAATAGTGCGACTAATAAACTTTAGTGATTTCGCTCCCTTGTTTTCCAGCTTTTGCTTGTTTTTGTTCCGTTGCCACTTTTTTGGGTTTGCATGATTAACACCGTATCCGAACCATCTCAATAGTCAAACGAAAACCATAAGTCTTATCTAACGTACACTGACACTGCACTGAGCCTGAGCTGCAGTCCATACCGAAAGCAGCGAGTCATGGCAAGAAGAGAGCGAGCAAAGAGTGGTACCATCTGCTTCGCATTATAATGAAATAAGTCTATCTTGTACTCTGAGAACTAAATGTAGTTTTAAGTAGAATTTTGATTAACTTAACTAACATTGTTGAATTTAAATGATTCATGGTTTGTTGAACATTTGTGTTCAATTTATTGTGTATTTTTGTTTGTAAATAAAATGGGATATCATTCATATGGTATATGAATACACAAACTGATTCTTTTTTATACATCTAATGCCTACCTGTACTAATAATAAAAATTTAATAAACTACATCGAGGAGCAACTGGTTACTCTGATATTCGAATTTTATATCAGTAAAACCTTTAAGTTAATTAATCAGTGACAAAACACAACTAAATGAATTAAGTCATCTTTTTACAATCATTAATATAATATAATTCTCATAAAATCTCTTCGGTTTTTGCAATAAAGAATGCGTAGTCATTCCCTTCTGTCTCACCTTACTTTCTCATATTTATATATTTAATAAGGTAAAGTCCCGTGATTTATTTAATTGAATTAAAGGATTAAGTTAAGTATTAAATTTCGTCAATTATTTCTAGACAAATTCTACAAAAATACCTATAAGTAAATTTTCACTGACAGACCATGTCTAGAGAAAATCGTTTATGTTTGTAAAACAAAAACTAATTATAGTTAGGTAGTTAAATAGTAAGAAAATTGACGGAGTTAACTAAAATGCTCAGAATAAATGCTCACATTATTTCTTTTAATTTTTTTTTGTATAAATCGACAGATTTTGGCAGATTTTTCCTATCAGTGAAAATGTTTTAGAAATTAGTACAAGTACTTCTATAGAGTTTTCTGTAGAAATCGTCTGTAGACTTTTTTCTTATGAGAAAACTTTGGGCGTAATAATAATGTCAGATTGGTCATGGAATACTCATCTGTGATGCCTTTTTTACTATATTATATTTTATACTGCAGTATTTTTTGTTGTCTCAGATCCGTTCATCTGTTTTAGATATTCTAGTTTTTCTAAAATTTTTCTTCGGAAATCTATACGGTTAAATACATATAAAATAGTTATACCAAATAGGTACTCTGTAACCTACAGTATTTAATAATATTTGCAGCAGAATTGTGGACTGATGTTTTTACCAGAATTAGAAATTGTACCGCCTTGCTAGTTTTCTGAGGGGTCATTCGGAAGCTTTTGAATATTGTAGTATTGACGGATCAATTTTCAGTTGGTACTTATAAATTAAAATTTCTCCTGTTGTATATACTTTTACATTTTATTTTTAGAAGCCTTTTAGTCTCGCCTAGGTATAATAAATAAGCTCTGCCTCTCTGTTACTCTCTAACTCTGTCCCTTTCTCTGTCCTTCTCTCTGTCTCTCTTCCTCACTTTCCCACTCTGCCCCGATAAACAGTAAGCACGGTCCAGCCTGCCCACGGACTATATTTGCGTTCGATTAGCATTGCCATTGAGCGTGTGCATGAATGCAAAGTGCGTCCACTCGTACTCGTTCTCTCTCTCTCGCTCTCTCTCTCTCCTTTCTCGTTAAATAAAGACATACTGGCTGGAAGGCAGTGGCGTGGCGGCCGTCGCATTACGTACCGAATGCGTTGCACACTTCATTAAAGTCTGCCTGAAGGGAGGCAAGTCTATAGCGAGGTGAAACCCTCGCGGCGGCGCTGCAGCGTAGTGAAAGCCTGGCGTAGGCTACAGACGCGTATTTTTACGCGCAGTTGAGGACATGCGCGCCGCCCTAGGGGCGCAGAGAGAAGTGCAGCGCCCAGTTACTTTAAGGACACAGATCGCGTACTTTCGCCGAGGGCTTTAAAGCGAGGGAAGAGCCGACGTTATGTAATGGAAAGCTAGGGGAAGTTTGTTTGCGGAGAATTTTTAATGATGCAAAATTCGCGCGCTTGGGCTGCTGCTCAACGGAGAAAGTGTAGCGTCCGGAAGGCTAAGAGCTCGATAATATGTAAATAATGGGCTCAAACTCTTTGCGCGGTGAAACGAGTATTGGTAAAAATACAGAAGAGTTTGAAAAAAATGAATTATTCATGGTATAAAAAAGACGCGTGTAGCTGAGTTTATGGTAGATAGGATACTCTTGCCCAAAGAATCCATAATTTTTTCGCCAGAATACGTAAAGTCAAGCTTAAACTTAAACGCATTTAATGTTGATGAATACGTGGAAGGCCTATTGAATTCTTAAATAATGGAATTGGAACAAAAGACAGTAAATTTTTTTTCCATAGTGAAATATATTATAAAGTTCGGATAAATAAAGGCTCCCGTCTCGAATTCGTTAAGAAAACATCCAGACAAGCGAACTACTTAGCTTGCAAAACTGAGAGTTAGCATTGTTCCAGCTCCATCCTCTCTACCCCCTCTCTCTCGCTCCTTCTTCCTTTCTCTCTCTCTCTCTTTCCTTCTCCTTCTCCTTCTACCGAGACCAGTTCTTTTTGGTATTCCACGCTGCAGTTTCACCCCCGGCGCAGGCAATAAGTTTCGTCGTTAATAGATTTTTCTTACCGCATCCAAAGGTTGCAAGAAACTCGCGCCTCGCTCCTTTTGTCTCCGACCCGTTTCTTCTTCTCCTTCCTCGTTCGCTAGCTACTGCTACTGCTGCTGCTTCTTCTTCTTCTTCTCCTCTCGTTCAATCTTTCAAATAGACCCAGTGTCGTGACCTACTTCTCCGTCTGATAATCAGTGCAAAAAAGATATTGGTCGAACAGATTAGCAAACTTCGGAAAAAACAGCCCATCCTTGCAATGCTAAAAGTCATCTGAATAAAGTACAGGTGAAAGTTGGAATGAGCTAACAAGTTAATGGTAATTTTGCAGTTCCAATAGTTGAAAGATACATACTTTGACTTTTTGCGGCATATCAGTTGTTGCCTATATCGCATTATAAATATTTATTTCATTCAATGATAACATTTTTTTTCAGTGCTTTCGCAAGTACTCGTTATAAAAGTTTTCCCACCACGCAGTATACACCAAAATCGATGAAAAATACATTTGTAACAAAATGCTGAGCATTTAAAAATTAACGAATGCAATACTACTTTCCAACTCGAAATTCAGCGGTTCCTCAATTAATTTACGTGAACGATATTTTCGCCGATTCATTAATTTCACAATATCCTCATGAAAAACGCTTAATTAAGTTTAGAATTAAATAACCTGTGACTCGATTTAAATTACCAGTCAGACGGCGAAATGTCAGCCGAGCCATATATTTACCCCTCTCTCACAGCAGTCGTCAGCAGCATCCCTGGCGAGATCCTTTAATTACTCGAAAAAGTTAATTGATCGAAAGGGTCGTCCGAATGAGCATACATAAATAAATCTATCTCTTTCTCTCTCTCTCTCTCTCTTGTGTGCTGCAATAATCCGCAGCCGTGCTCGTGCTTGTTTTTGCGAGTGTTCACGCTCGAGCTGAGCAGCGCGCGACCCGGCGAAAAAAAAGGCCGAAACCGGGGCTTCGAATTCGAAGCGTTAGTAGTTCGTGGGCTCGGGCGAGCGACACGAGGTGGTAAAATGCAATTGTCGCTGTTGAATCAAATTAGCAGTTAACAAATTAACGTGGCTTGGATACGCGTTACACAGCGAGCGAACGAGAGGACGAAATGACAGTAGCATGTGTGTGCGCACGCGTGTGTGTCTAGCGCCTATACCCTTCGGCCGATATTTGCCGCCAATTGAAATACGAGATTCGCCCGTAGGGCATTGGCCATCGACTATATACTTCCGTCCTGCTACTGGTCGAAAGAGCGAAGCGCACGAGAGAGAGAGAACAAGAGAGAGAGAGAGAGGAGGGGGGACTATATCGATTTTATCTGCGGTGGCTCTACCAACGCGAGCCATTCAATCGATCGTAATTGTGGCTCATTCGGACGAAATGCTTTCGCCGCGAAACGAAGAAGGACCAGGCGAACGAGGGAGAGAGAACGAGAGAAAGAGTAGCGGAGGAAGGACAAAAGCGATTTCAAAATTCCGCCCCAGGCCGCGCCCTGGGATCGAAGCGTGCGGCTTACCTGTTCGCGCGCTCGCGGAAATGGCAATGTGAATGAAGTTGGCCGTCAGTCGTTTTTACTAAATCGAAAGGGGATGGAAACTCTGAAAGATATGGAAAAAGTATTTATTTGAAAATACTCGAAAACTCAAAGTTGTGAGATACGCCCAAGCGAAATGAGCTAATTAAAACTTTTGTACTAGTTTAATATCAAAAGAAATCGAGAAATTTTTCAATTTATGATATTGTTGGGACAAAAATTTAGAAGAAAATCGATATTGGAGATATAACTTTGTGAAAGCCAATGCAATAAAGTCAACTGTTTATGCATTGTTATTAGTATTATGCTTTTAGTAAATTAATTTATTTTTCGAGATTTTATATTTAAGCGAAATTGGATAAAACACATATATTTAAAAAAACTTTTACACTTAATTTCGTTTGATTATTTTTTGTCGGGTTGATAATAAAAGATACTTTAAATTGTTACTTATTCGTCTCTATAGAATCTAATAAAAGAATTTAATAATTAAATTAAAGTAGCTTGACAGACTTCATATTTGCTATGCTTTCCAATTTCTCCAATTGAAAAAAGTAAGGTTCGGGGATTGGTATCCAAAAGGCGAACTATTACTTCGTATTTGCAACTAAAAATCAAATTTTATTACTCCAAATTATATTATTTACTAACGTCCTTTTTCATAAACGCATTTAATTAGAATTTTTTATTCGTCGAGTCGTTATTGTAAAATAAATGAAATATGATCGAAATAACTACATTCGAGTCGCTATGGTCTCAAACAAGAATAAGGATGAAAAATAGGATGGAAATTGGAAAGGCAGACGTTCATTTCGTATTTGACGTAAAGTCTAAAATTTTTTATTTCAAATTACGCTATTTACTAATGAATTTTTTAACTAATGCAACTAATTAGTACATTCAAATCGTTGATGCGATAGTATCTCAAATTTGTTCGTACTCTGAAGCAAATGATTCATAAAAACAAAAAACAGAAATACTTTATAGTTTAAATTACTATTATTTGTATTTGTAAACTTCTCACTCTATGGTTAGAATAAATTCGCGTATTTCGGATAATAAAACATTGAATGCGGCATTATTAATTATACTTCCTTTACTCTCTATCATAAGTTGAAAATCAAAACATTCTAATTAGATGCATTCGTTAAAAAAGTCAAGAGTTAATAGCTCACCAAATTCGATTATAGTTTGCTGCAAATACAAAGTTTACATAAACCTTTCCATATCTACCCCTAATTACGTATCATTATTTAAATTAGATATACCTTTAATTTAAATCTCTAAGTTTAAATATACAAGACTCAATCGATAAATCAAGTTATTATTTGTATACGTAAATATTTGTTCGATTGATGAAAGCCATCTTTTATTAAAACGTCAGAAATATAACTCTATAAAACTGATTTCAATATGAAGTATGAATCCCGTATTTTATGGCAAACAAATATGCACCTAAACTACATCCAAGCGTATTTATCATTCGGGAAATAAATAAATACCTCTCCGACTTGTATACGCATACGTATTCGTGTTTCTAGGGAAACAATATCTTATGCATAAGACATGCGGGTGGAGGTGGCGGAGAAAAATGTTTAGAAGTCGGGACGGAGAAAGCGTGAGGACAGAAACCGAGTGCGCGCGAGGTAAAAGGAAAAATAAGGAGATCAATGAATTTCGCGAGGATTGATGATGCAGATCTCTCCTCGAGTCCCGAAGACGCGCGGGCGCGCGCGAGATCTCGCTTGTCTGGCCTTGGCAACCAGTTCGTCTTGCGCTCCGACGGCCGAGCCGCAGCAGTGCTAGCCGGGAACGAGAGGGAAATGGAGAGACAGCAGCAGTAGCAGCATCCGTGGCATAGAGCTATTCCGAAATTCTAGCTTTTCGACGAGGGCGCGCAATGCGCGGGTCGATGGAGAATTTACGGCGGCCCGATGAATGGAAGATTCATGCGCTCTATGTCACGGCGATGTCCCTTCGGAGCTGATTTGGGGATGCGCAAGTAACGCCGTCTACTTTATCACGAGGAGTAACGCGAGGCGAGTCCGAATAGCGGTGCGTTACCCCAACGCATTAGCCTCATAAAGACGATTTGTTACACTGTGGCAACCGAGCGATGTCTCGGAAGACGCGCGTTATCCAAAACGAGCCTGTATGCTTGGTCATTAAGAAACGATTTGTCACAATTTTTTGCGAATCAATTTCGCGGCTAGCGCTGAGAGGAAGAGGAGACCGTGGATACTGAGCAATTACCAAATGAAATTTCAAGAAATCTCGATTGAAATTTGAAATATTGAGCTGTTATTGATTTAACCATAACAGCAACTTCTTTTGCGTCTAAATATATTATGTAACTAACTTCCACAAATTTCAACAATGATCACTGAGGATACAACCGCTGCTATCACATTAAATAGAAAGTGACAGAGAATTTGAGTTTTACACATGGACGATTGCTTTTTTTCTACTTTTTCCTCCCTCGCAATATTTCTTTTTTTATTATTTCCCTTTTTGTAGCCTGTAAATTTCTTATAATGACCGTACAGTGGTTGGTACCCATGGATGACCCACATAAATTTCAATAATGAATCAAAAAGTAATGTATAAAACTAATAAGAGCGTACAGTATCCATGCCAACTTAAACATATACATGCGAATTTTTCTGTGTATAAGTGGGCAAATATTTGAAAAGATATTTTTTTACATTCATTACGACTGGTTTTTGCATGAAATTTTCATTTTTCTATATATATTTCAACTTATCTTTTATTTCCTTCAATTAATTTTTTCGAATTTCATAATTTGAGACACTGTACACAATAGCATTTTAGTCATACATGTTTTTGTGTTACTCTATTTACTACATATTCATAAATATACTCCTTTACAATAATTAACGTTGTAAACTAATTACCAACGTTTCAAAGGCAATAGTTTCTGACAATAATTATGCGTGTTAATAACTTGTAACAATATCGTTATTGTTTGATTGTTAATATATATTAATGACTAAACTTACTAAAAACTTTGCTTCTATAAATTACTATAAATGAATACATTTTTATCATCACAAATTTAATTTTATTAATATTTATAAACATACTTCAATTAGAAATTATTACCTCCGAAGGTATTAAAAATCAAATAATTTTCTATATGATTTTTTTATCCTACAGTTATCTCACATAAAACAAATTTATTGATTTATGGCGGATTATACGTCTTTTTTGGTGTACCTTTTATTATTACAGTACATCTGAGCTGGAATTATAGTATCTAACTCACATTCACCAAAACTTTGATAAATTGACCTAATAATATTTTACTATTAATTTATTTTTAAAGGTATTAAATTTACAAACACCACAAGTTTTTATATGAAACCATGCAGCTGAAGTACCACTGGCGCGTATAAGGGGGTTTGGTTATTCAAATTAGATACCCATAGAGAGACACTTAAAAATTGAAAAGCAAAAATATAAAGTTAATAATGCTTAGTATTGATTGAGTTTAATCGAGAAGAAAGAGGGAAAGGGAAAAAAGAAAGAAAGATCAAACATCTTCTTCGTTTAAGTTTTACTACACAAGCCATGTTACGCGAATCGTTGCCTGTGTGTATGAGAACGAGAGAGACGCTTCTAACTCTATCGCTCAGCGTAGTGAAACTCATGCCACTTGTGCGTGGAAGTAAATACCTTAACTCATCTGCAGCTGTAGGTGTTCCAGTTATCCGAAATTCAACTGATCAAGGTGCTTGTCTGAATGCCGTTGGGGATTTCTTTCGTTCAGCCCCTAGCCTCTATCTCTCCCTTTGTTTTTTTTGGACTGTTTCTCTTATTAGCTTTTCGAAAATTACGTTTAGGAGATATTTGGGAAAAGTTTTGTTTGTTCAATACTTATGAATCAACTAATGTTTTGAGACTATTTAACAAAAATGGTTCAAAGTTTAAAAACATAAGTTTTAGCATCTATTTCTTCACTGGTTAATCCTTGGTTCCGCACTTTCATCTCTAGTCAAGACCGAATAGCCATTATATCATTGCTAATCTTATAGTTTTTGAAATATGGAAGCGTGCAATATTATTTCATACATGTAAATTGTCATCGTATAGACAAATGTATAATGTTTGTAGCTCAGAGTAGAAATATCACCTATACTTATTACCATACCTATAAAAGGGCTTGTAAGATACTCATAGTTAGTCCAAAGTCTCTATTTAGAGTCGTTGGAATTGAAACTAACATGATTATAATATCATTACATTTGCATTGTTCAATACAATTTCATGAAAGTACCTACATAGATTTTACCCAGTTGTAAACATTAACAGGGCTCATAGAGTAGGATCTGTGAAATAATTGTTACAGTTACACTATTTAATGAAAGCTTACAGTTTCGGGGTTTCCGACTAAATGAGTGTTGTGTGTTTTTCTATTTTTCAACTATAAACAATATGTAATTTGAGCAAGGATTTGAAAGAAATCATGAGTAGAAGCAAAAGAGACAAACACCAGGATTATCGGTAGAAAAAAGAAGAGCATTTGGATAAAGAAAGAAAAGTAAAGGATAAAGAGAATCGTAAAAACTACCCCACCATCAAATAGAAATAGAAGTACATCGCTATATCAGAATTTTAGATATATCTGCAAGTAAAATAAAAACAAGAAACGCAATAATAATTAATATTATTATTAGGACTCTGTCTCTTGAATTTAGAATGTTAGTTATTTGTGATAGGTATCATTCGAGACTATCTCCGGTATTATGGACGTACATCACCCGTAGTAAACAATTTTTATAACTATATCAATGAGAGAGTAAGTGAAATATTTGGAAAGCTAGTATGGATACAAAAAGCAATGTAAAAACAAATAAACTTATCACTAGCTGAAAGTATAAAATTGGATGTGTTTGATAATTGATCATGACTTAATGCAATTGCGTTCTCAATAACAAATTATTTTTCGCATTTCAATAAAAAATAGTATCTGCACCCCGGTAGAAATTTCTGTATCAGAAATGGGCAGGAAAATAATAAATAGCTAGTAAAAATAGCTAATTTCTAGGTAGAAATGAAACGATTTTTTCGGTCATATTCTCTATTTACAATCTAAATTTTCTGTCATTAGATGATACATTTACAAAGAAACATGAAAAGAAGGTAGCCAACTAAAATGTAAATACAAATTACTGGTGTTTAATTCGTTTATAGTATTGCTTCAGGCGATATAAATGAAAACAATGATTTTTCCGTTTGATTCTGTCTCGCTCACTCCTCGTAATAATAGTAAGCCTCTTATTAGCCATTTCCTAAGTAAGTTGATGGATAGAAATGGCCAAGAAAACTGTCTAGTTTGTAGCAATTATTGGAGAAACTAGCTATTTATTAGGTAAATAATGGAATCGATTTCTACCAGGCAGTGATTGTATAATATGTATAATTAATAAAAAAAATTTTTTCAATATCAAATATGAAAATAGTCTTATATTGTTATTGCTATTTTTTCTTTTCCTTAATCTTTTACCAAAAGTAAATGACTTGAAAGTTACATGTTGCCAAATTATCAAATAAAAATATTTTTAGCCTACTATGAAGTGAGAATTACAGGACTGTATTAGTCTATAAATAATATAATATGACGATACTGTTAACCTCTTTTCAGCGGTATCCACATATGAGGATGCATATTAAAGTCATGACTGGGAGGTGACCCAAAGCTTTTTGAATGAAACCCTTGAAGTTATCGTTTTCTTCAAATCAAGAATTACGGAAATAAATCAAATAAAAGAATTTTAAATTAACTTTTATAGTTTTCTTTTACGGTAATAAAAAAATATTAAAAATATTTTATTGTACCTATAACTAAATAAAAGCAGTTACATATAATTTAGTTGCCCACGAATACTTATCAAAGAATCAAATCTGCTAAATTTTTCAGATAATTTATTCTTATCCACATACATGTATATCAGTTCTTTATGGGAGTATAAATGCGTATCATCATTCATACAAAAATAATTTTTTTTTGCTTTTATATCATTTTAATACAAAAGAATAATATATATGTCAAAAAAATGTTTTCCAGTGATTCATAATGCCGGTGAGAAGAGGTTAAACTGAGGAAATTTTTTACGGGTAATTATTTAATAGCATCAAATTTTAATTATGAACTTCATGTGATAAATTTCACATGATTATTGTTTTTTTTTTTTGCTTTGCTAAAGCATTAATTCGTATAGAATGATAAAAAAAGTTGATAAAAAATAAGTATAGAGAGTTATAATGATAGTACAAAAAATTAAAAGAATTTAAAATTTTTCAACTCGTATTCATATTTTAGTCGAAATATGTCTTTAATCTGAAAATTTTATGGATCTTAATAAAATACTATTACATATTAAACTAACTAAAAAAATATTGCATTACAATTATTTTTGACATTTTACAAAAAGAAAAATGCAATATTGTTATTTACATAAATAGTATCTATTTAGGAAAATCTTATAAACTTAAGTTCAATTTACTATACTTTCATTTATTTCATGTTTTTAAACGAACTTGAAGACTATCAAGTGGGTATTTCATCAATCGTAATTTTCTCTCAAAATGTAAATACCAAAATCCTTTATACAACGTTGATTGGAATCTCCATTGTAGAAAATAAACGACTTCGAGCTCTGACAGACATTATGCGAAACAGGAGAGCGCTTCGCTTTTGCAAAAAGTCGCCGAAGAAGAAAAACGAAGATAAAGAGGGACTGAGAGAAAAAGAAAAAGAGAGGGAGAGAGAGGCAACTCGCTCCCATTATTTTCGGCAGCGAACCGTGAAGTCCCGCATAATTCAATAGTCGTCCGCTCACTTGTGAGCTCGTTGACTGGTGGGTGGCAAATAATCGCAGCTAGCCCTCCAACCTGTACCCTGGGTAATTAGTAGTTTGACGGGCGTTGGAAATTATCTGGAATTACTTATACTTATATGGGTGATTCTCCGCAAAAGTGCACCGTTTCTGTCCTGTAATCTCCGTGGATATTTTATTAGATTTTATAGTGAATTATCTTCAATTTTTTTTCAAAAATACATTTTTTTACAAGAATGAAACTCAAGTAACTAAAATATGATATCATGAAATTAAAAATCACCAGATGTTCATTATCATTCAATAAAAAAGGGTTAGTAGCTACCACGGAGATTATATGTAAAACTGAGCACTTTTGCTGAGAATCACCCATATACAGCACGAGAGTATTCACTCGAAAAGCGAGAAAAAGAGAAAGATGAGTAGGAAGAAAAGGAAAGTCAAGTCGGCAGACGCAATAGTATCTTATACAGTCATTGTCACGATCATTAAACCCTCTTCTTCACGCTGCTACCCCTCGGGTATTATGATTATTATTGTGAGTGTTGAAAGAATTGTTACACTAATCCTCTTGTTTTTCTCATTGTTATATATAAGCGATTTTATTGATATTATTTGTTCAATAAATCATTAGTGACTAGATTTACTAACTTCAAATTTTTCTAAACTGTAATAAATTGCGTTCTACTATTTTTATTGAAGAATAACGTTTTTTCAGACTATGTGTCCAATGAAATTGAATATTTAATTTAAACGAAATGTAATCGAACTTTTTATATTAATACATTTTTTTCGTGACACCATAGTAATAATTTAGCAGTATTCTTAATCCAATTTCTAAAACTGTTTGGAATAGTAATTTTGGATTCAGAGGATATCAAAAGCATTTTATTGCCTACTTTGTTTTATTATATTGTATTAGAATTGCTAACGAATTGTTGAGCTTCGCACATTTTGAATAATAAAGAAATCGATTTATTTTTAAAAAAGTTAAATTTACGTGTTTTTAAACGATCGATCAGCTGATATTGATGCAAAAATAATAAATGAAATAAAAATGACAGAAACTTACACATGCATTTTTTAAAAATACGCAAAAGATATCGCACAGTGAAGGAATTTTAACTTCCTGTCCTTGTAGTGTAATATACTATATTTTGGAAATAGAAGAATAGATTTGGAAGTTTTTACTCAAACAGTATATTATATAGAACAACAAAAATACCATCATATTATAAGATCTCTCTTAAAAAAAGTGATGAAGGAAAGTTGAAGCCAAAATAAAACGTTTGGGATTGGTCGAGTCCGATAGACTATTAGCACCTGATTCGTCGACGCTGAATTTAGCTCGGCGCTTAAGATTTTATCTAATTGGTCCGAAAAAATCGCGAGAATTTAAATCGTTTCACAATTAAACTAGAAAAATAGAAATTAGAAGTATATTTTTTGTTAGAATCTGTTTTTACATAATAGAAAGCTGTAAAAAATGTATTTCAGTGAAACACTAACCTCAAAATTTGTCTTTATTACAAATAATAAGATACTAAATATAATAACCGTTTTTGCGTAAAATTGCATAAATCTCAGAATATTAAAAAAAAAAATAAATGCAATATAATATTGCAATATTCATTGTGATACACATAATTGTTATACTAAAAAAAGAGCGCGCGAAGCGCGTATAATCTTGCTAGTGTGTTGAAAAAAGCATTTCTTTGAATATTACGTATTTCTTAATCCATTATTATTGAATATTCTATAATTAATATGTATTCCTGGTGGAAATTAATTTTTGCATCAAGAAAATCCGCATATTGATTTGGTGGTTATTATAATACCCCCTTTATATTCTCACGTCTAGTGGACATATTATCCCCTACACGTTACGTATTATAGGGGAGGAAGGATCTGCCCTTTATTTGACGCTCGTTTGACAAGTCATGCATGAGCGCTCAGTATATGGCGTAAAACTTTGTATTTACGTCAAAGAATCACTGTGCCTGTCATAAAAAAGATCTAAAAAACGTATCGTTATTTATCCACTGATACGCATTTGTCTCGTTAATTAAAGCGTTACTATATTTATTTTGAGTATAATCACAAATACCAGTTTAATAGAACAATAAATAGTCTTATTTATATACTGTTATTACAACAATATATGTATTATATATAATATTAGGCAAATATGTTATATTAAATAATGATGATTATGCTTTTAGTACTTTCGTCATTATTAATCAGAAAATGAAGAAATTAAAAAGACATGCATGATTTCAAATAAAATAATAAAACAGTTAGAAATAATTACTTTATTAAAGTAATAATTTTTGCAGTTAAATGGCTTACAATAACGAAATTCAAATGAAATTGAAAAAAACTATTTGCAACAATTTAAAAAATATGTACATTAAATATATTCTAAATACGATGTTCTTATTCTAATGTCAAATAATTTATTGATAATTATACAGATATCTTTTTACATAGAAGTTTACGAAATAATAAATGTGTGAAAGTTATGAAAATTGATTTACTTATTTACATAAAAATAATGACTAACTGGAGCTGATAAATGCTATCATATGTCAATTATTCCGAATTAATTTATTGTAACCTTTCAAATATTAAAAACTACTCACAATTGCAAAATTTAACATATTACGTGAGCATTGTATATGCACAATGCAAGAGGCGGGTCAGGCTGCATTTAGCAATATGAGAACGATCCGAAGAAAAACGCTCATAGATATTAATAACGCAAAGGATCAGCATTCCTTGCGATCTCTCCACCATTCTTCACATCGCACATGCGCATTTTTTTCTTTAATCCGTTATCACGAGTCTTTATTTGTGGCGAACAAAAAACAAAAAATTCGATAATTCTTAAAAACATTTTCTTAAAAAATGTGGAGTAAATAAAAATACCTCACTTCGAAGAAAAGAAAAATTAGTAAAACTTTATGTAATAATAATTGTAAATGTATGAAATGTATCTTCCTTATTCAAGTAATTTTCTACTTTCAATGTTAATCATACGATGTTAAAACTCTGATAGCTACCATTAATTTTATTAGGAACAATCATATTTTTAATTATGAAGACCGAGCTTCAATCTAACTGATACAATGATCGCAGCCTAGTCCACCTATACGACCTGACAATCGCCATCGTCCACTGTCGCATCCGCCGCTTTCGCATACACCCAGCATGAGCATCGTCTTGAAGGACTGACGTTTGACCCACTTTACAGCCAGCAGCAGATAGGAGAAGAGGAGACCCGGCGTGGGGGTGGTGCTGAGCCGCTTAAGACCACCCGGCGAGCATTATACTCCAGCTTGTTAATTGCTCGCGTCTAATGACGAAACACGCGTTTCCGGCGCCAAGTATCACACGCCTACACCGTGTGCGTGCGTCGTCGTCGTCATCGTAGATGGGATGCGCATACGCTTCGAGATAAGCGAGAGATTCGCGAGAGTTACGATATACGTGGGCGTAGCTTCAAAACGCATTCTAAGCGCAAGACATGTTGACGATTGCTTACGGGCCCGTGAAATTCCGATCATCTTGAGATTGTAAGACTAGGGGAGGAGTATGAAATGATGTTTGTTCTTGCTGTTGTGTGTCACTTATAGTACTTCTTTGAAACTTTTTCATTTACTTAATCAAATTTTACTATAAATCAGCCTTAAAGATAAAGCAATGATGATGTGTAACATAAACATGAGCTAATTTACATTGAATTGTTAGGAAATATAAGTTTCTGTTTATACTCTTTAATATATATGTAATGTATTCTTAAAAAAGGGCTACATACCAAATCTTAAATTTATTTATTAATCATTTTAATAAAAGACTTAATGCCAAAAATGATATTTCTACAACCAAAGGTTGCTACTGAATTTCTGGAATAAAATCGATTTTCTTCGTTGTTAATTGTTCAATAATTTGATTTATAGATAAATATTGCTTTATAGACCACATGCTATCATCTACTTTTTTAATCATATCACAAATATAGTACGTAGTAGCTCTTCAATCTTCTGAACTATATTTTTATGTTTAATTAAGCATACTACTGCATGCTTATTTTTACCATAATATGTTTCGACAAGCTGATCTTAATTTTGAAGATTAATTTTTCAATTCTTATTACACCATCATTTCTATTATACTATTTTTGAGCAAAATTATTTTAAATTTTAACAATATTATACTAGCATAGTGCACTTATTGTTAGTGGTAAAGCCCTCAAGTTGATAAACTAAATATTTGTCTATAAAATGTAATTAAACAATAATAAAAAAAAATTTTTAGTCTCAAATATGTCTGATCATAAAGTTCAATTTTTCAGGAAACGAACACCATTCTTAAATATGAAAAAGCTTTCTCTCTGCAAGATTTCAAAATGATTCATTGGTTTTTACTTCACTAACTTACTGTGCAATTTTTTACTTTTTATGCCTGTTTGTGGTGTGCAATGTATCCAATTCATGCATTTTGATGCTTAGTACAAGAAGAACTTTACTTTATACTCGTGACAAACATCTTCTGTATAACGTTAATTATTTAATTTGCACACTTGTATCGCAATGTATTATTTTATTCAAAAACAGATCAAGATACAGCTGCTGATTGTCTTCTCAGAAACCGAGCGGGTGTGGAGTATTACAGTTTCGGTCTCTAAGCCTACGGAATATAACCTTGTAACCTAGACTGAAATTATTCAAAGAATGCACCGACCACGCCGGGCGGGTTTTCCTTATAGAATTTATTCCTGCGGTTTATCTTTTAAGTTTTCCTCGTCACACAGGCATAACTCTGAGAGAATGTGAAGATATTTTCAATGTTAAAAAAAGAAAATGAAAGTATAATTTCAACGCTTTTCAATAAAGATGTATTATATATTGGCTAGCAGATATTTAAAAATAAAATAAAAGTATATGAAATAATCTATTGTCGATATTCTTCTTCATCCACTCAATTGCATTTGCTCCAGGCTTTATGTGGAATGAATTTGTAATATTGAAAAAACCAATTATTTCATTATTAAAACAAGTGATTGACATGTAGACATCTCTTTTAAGAACATATAAACCACTGATAGATGTCTTGATTACGAGCTTCCAAACTGGATAGACGAAGCTTAACATAATTTAGAAAAGAATAAGATTTATTTCAGATAGCACTCACATGTAATGCCATTATTTTATAAAGTTATTATATAAACAGTTGAAATGTGAAGACAAAACTAACTTTTAATATTGTAATTGTTGTTACAATACCAAATTCTTTTGTAATTTTGCACATTTCGTATTTGAAATATGGAGCATGAAATATGTTGCATAAAATGATATTTTACTTCTGACCATAGGTGTCCGAGGCTGTCACATATCGTCAACCGCGAGAAACGCGCGGTAGTCAGCTTTATACGATAGCCAAAGGGTCCGAATATCCCCTGGATATACAGTAGCAGTATCATGCAATGTAAAATTGAACAGAAAATAAAACTTTCGTGTTGAGTTTTCAACTCTTATTTTTAATAAAACATCACAAAAAATTCAGTAGAAGTACTAACAAATAGTTTGGAAATTATTTTTTTATTTCTTTTTCCATTACAAAAGGTAGTTGAGTGAAAATAAATATCTTGTTCTTGCATTTCAAAGTTGTAACTGTAACTATTGGCTCGTATAGTTTTCCGAGTTTTTTTCAAGTGAAAAAAGTTTGATGTTTGCACAAATACCGTGAGCTTGTTAATATTTCTAAGCTTCTGGATGTTTCTAGTTTCCAAACTAATAGATTATTAGAAAATATAGATAATTTCAATGTATTGTTCTATTATTTTCAATATTAAATTTAAATTTCAAGATAGCACTATTTTATTTCAGAAAAAATTTTTTACAGGAATTGTGGCGAGCAATTCCATGAATACAGCAAACCCATGGCTGGTTTTCAAGTGTAAAACGTATTTTTTCAATGGTTAAGAGTGCACAAACGATATTGTTATTACATACGCAAAAAAAATTACAGAAGGGTTTTTTAAAGATGTTCTTGAAAAATGTTGAAGCCCCAGCATTTGGTTTCAAACCCTAGAAATATTTTTTTAGGAAAGCGTGAAAAAATTCGTCAATGTCACTATCAGGATATTTTAGTTATATCTCGTTGTAAAAAAAATGATTTTAATTAAATAAAACTTTATAATATTGATTTTTATACACAAAATTTATCTCTCAAATATCTTTTGATATCATTCAGTTTACATATATATATATATATATATGGGCAGTTCTCAGGTGAATCGAGAGGTCAAAATTTTTTTTTCTTTTAAAATCAC